>CM051026.1:53399238-53421738 GCA_027627225.1 Congeria kusceri | reverse complement strand
TACAAATATGATATTTTTGCTGTAAAAATGCCAAAGGAGTTTTTTTTAAATTTATTTTTTAGACATTATGACATTTTAATAGTTTCATGAAATGCATGAGTATAATTAGAAAAACGATAAAAATGTGGTATTAAAATGCTGATGGAGTTTTTTTGCTAATTTAGAGACATTTTGAATAATATTCATGTAATGCCTGTGTGTAATTTGAAATTAATCGCCGAGCTCATTGTATTGGCGTTAAATTTCAAGCGTCCGAAAATACTGCTGTCCGAAATATTGTGTCCGAACTGTTATAAAAATATAATTGAACGTGACAAAAACTTACCTTTTTCCAATCATTATCACTTTATATGATAACATTTTATGCTATAGCAAAGTCAACATAAAATAGTTATGAGTACGTAGATAATTGAAAATGATATCAGAAAACATTCCTTTGTATGCAATACGTACATAATAAAACGAGTTATTTAAACTTACTATTGTTGCAGAATGAAAAACCTTCACCTTTGAATGTTATACGTACTAGTACATAATAACACAAAATAAGAAATAATTTCGTTTTATCGTTGTTTATCTGTAAATAAACAACGAAAAATCGTTGTTTGTTTACATATAAACAACGATAAAACGATTCTTACATGACTTGATAACATATTGTGCAATTACAATGCGAACTTTACAGTTTCGAAACTACTTTTTCGAGTTGTTATCAATTTAAAAACAGAAAATTTACACCAGCCATGTTAGAATCGTAAATTAACTATTTTTGCGGAAGAAAACAATATTTCATTGAATATCTTATGTTACTTTTCGTAAACGTTGCGTTACATAGCAAATGAAAAAGTGCAATAAATACAAGCGCTTACATACATGTATACATATATAAATAAACAATGCCTTACGTAAATTATTTTTCTCATTGTAATTTAATACAGATGTTGCGTGGTCTTTTATACCTATAATAGTTAGAAGCTCGTTAGCGACCTAACGTAAGGCATGTAATCGCATCAATTTGTTATTTCTTTCGCCATTTTGCTAGGCTACAAAAGGAAAACAGTCGTTTATGATTTTATTAATTCGTTTTCCACAGATTACATCGTTAACAATATTGTATCGCCCGCTACGTGTTATTTGATGTTCCTTTCAGTTAACGTCTAGTTACACCTACATGTAGTGCATATATATATTTAGTTGTTGTATCATGGTACTGTATTTCATGTAAGTCGAGTCTTTACTCTCTTTAGTCCAGGTCTATAATCCATTTGAGTCTATTGTACAGAACACCTTAGTCCATACAACGCTTAGGTGAAGTTCAGTCTATGGTTAACACAAGTCTATATTCCGGCGTAGTCTATAGTTCAGTGTAGTCTAGTAGATAGTTCAGTCTAGTCTATAGTCAAGTATAGTCTATAGTCCAGCCTCGTCTCTAGACCAGTCAAATCTATCATTCAATATAGTTTATAGTCCAGTCTAGTCTGTAGTTCAGTCCAGCATATAGCCAAGTCTAGTCTATAGTCCAGTCTTAAGTATATAGTCAAGTCTAGTCTATAGTTCAGTGTAGTCTAGTCTATAGTTCAGTGTAGTCTACTCTATAGTTCAGTATAGTCTATAGTTCAGTAGAGTCTAGTCAATCGTTCAGTGTAGTCTAGTTTATAGTCCAGTCTAGTCTATAGTTCATTCTAGTATAGTCTATAGTACAGTCTAGTCTATAGTCAAGTATAGTCTATAGTCCAGCCTCGCCTTTAGACCAGTAAAGTCTATAATTCAGTGTTGTTTATAGTCCAGTATATTATATAGTTCAGTCCAGTGTATAGCCAAGTCTAGTCTATAGTCCAATCTTAAGTATATAGTCAAGTCTAGTCTATAGTCCAGTCTTAAGTATATAGTCAAGTCTAGTGTATAGTCCAGTCTTAAGTATATAGTCAAGTCTAGTCTATAGTCCAGTCTTAAGTATATAGTCAAGTCTAGTCTACAGTCCAGTCTTAAGTATATAGTCAAGTCTAATCTACAGTCCAGTCTTAAGTATATAGTCAAGTCTAGTCTACAGTCCAGTCTTAAGTATATAGTCAAGTCTAGTCTATAGTCCAGTCTTAAGTATATAGTCAAGTCTAGTATATAGTCCAGTCTTTCATTCAGTCAAGTCTAGTCTATAGTGCAGTATGAAGTATATAGTCATGTCGAGTCTATAGTCCAGTCGGAAGTATATAGTCAAGTTTAGTCTATAGTCCAGTCTTAAGTTCAGTCAATTCTAGTCTATAGTCTTTAGATCAGTCAAGTACCCTGCTTCTTTTTGCCCCCCCCCCCCCCCCCTGCTGCCCATCTGGGCTGATCAACACAGAAATATTGAATATCTTTTGAAATTCAACATATTTTTTCAAATATTTAATGACAAATAAATAGACTATGCTTAAAAAGCTTAATGAGAAGCATTAGACTCATGAAAACATTGAATTTAGGAAATAAATTGGCAATGTCAACAAACTGGTCCTGTTTTCCAACCTGCTCCTTTTTGGCACGATCCTGCACCTTTTTGATCCTGTTTGATCTTAGCTTAGCTTCCACGCACTTTACATTGCAAATTGATAAATGCATTGTCGAATGCATGCACTTAGCTGCAGACATAGGTGGCGGTGGCGTAGTGGATATGGTGTCCGCCTATCCCGATCGGGAGGTCCCGGGTTCGATCCCCACTCTGGGAGAGTACTCAAGATCTCCCAAAGACACCAAGTACTGGTTCTAACCAGGAAACGGACACGAGAGTGTCGCAATAAGCCTTAGGCATTCGATGCAATCGAGCTTACATAAATAGGTTTAAACTAGCCTAGACATATGTCGCCTGGTATTCGTGTGGTTTCCCGCATTTAGATTTACTCTTCTAACAATAGGCGTGTCCAGAAAGTGTCAATCATTTACACATTATTATAACGTTACACGCTCAGAGTTTTCTATAGATTCCAGATTCAATATATTTATTTCGTTACTTACACATATACATGTTTCTCGTAACATGATCCCATGAAATGATATATTTATAGTCACATGACAGCTGATAACATATGTACATATATACACCGTTAATAATACTATTATGGATATAAAAAAAAAAAAAAAAAAATTCCCAGTTCTCATAGCAAAAAAAATTCCAGAGAAAATAACAACAGATGTGTTTTAATATAGTACATGTTGATTTCATACGAAAAAATAAGACAAAAAACGAGACAGCTTTGTAGGACCATCTTTTTCACAAATCATATTTTTCACACGTGTGAAAAATATGATATCATTTTTCACAGGTGTGAAAAATAGGATCTCATTCTTCACACCTCGCAATCTCATTCTTCACATTTTCTGTGAAATTTGTGATCGAGTCCAGTTTTTGATAAGCACTCAAATCATATTCTTCACACATGAAAAAGTGTTGAAATTTTCAGAAAAAGTGATTTTGTTACAACATAATCCTATTTTTCGGACTGTAATAAGGGTGTGATTTACGGAACGGTATGTATGGTGTGTAATGCTGTGGTATGGAAAGGTACGGTACGGTACGGTACGGTACGGCTAGGTACGGTACGGTTAGATACGGTGCGGTACGGTTAGGTACGGTACGGTTAGATACGTTTAGTTACGGCACAGTACGATACTGTACTGTCCAAACTTACGTACCAAAAAGTGCGGAGGTTCTAATAAGGTTACAATATACTAATTCCAATCCTTATGTAATTTAATGTAAAAGCGATAACTTTAACCAAAAATAAATGCAACATTTTGCACATAGGGAGCCTCATAACCATACCTTTTCTTAACGTGCATTCTAAGCTGAATTGATTTAAGCAATAAAAAGGGTAGGTCATTATTATGTAAGAAAGAACTCGACACTAATCAAAGTTGACTGTTTTATCACCATCTTTTTAGCGGCTACTTTCTAGTTGAATGTAACCCGCCTCAGCGCAAGTGTCATACTGTAGTCTCCAATCTTAAAACATATCAGTGATTTATTTGTGCATACCAATGCTTACCCTACCAACATCTCCACAAAAGAATATCAAAGCAAGTGTCTAAACATAATAACATGTCTTCGAGTTAAACTTGTTGATTTATTTAGAGAGTACAGCCGTACATGACTTATTTATTTAGTGTGTTGTGACCATAAGGTCAATATATTACCGTCCGTGTATACGTATATTCTAGTTCGGGCGGACATATGCATGGTTGTTTTGGTTTTAATAATTCGAAATAGGACGTTTGTTTGTACGTACGTTTAGATGCGTGCATTTGTTAATATCCCAATAAATGGTGTACGTTCGTATGGACGTACGCGAGTATGCATTTCTATATCATAATTAGACCGTACAAACGTATTGACTAACGATTTAGCGCATGCATACATTAGTATATAGCTCCTAAATAGTGCTTAGTTTCTCATAGTAATCACAATACTGATGATGACGTTAACTATAATGATAATAATGGTGATGACGAGAGCAACTGACGACGATGATGATGATGATGATGATGATGATGATGATGTTGATGATGATGATGATGATGATAAAAATGATGATGAGTACTGTATAATTATGCTCCAAATAATAATTTCATCGATTGTGGCGATACAATTTCACCATAAAATATGTGAAAAATGTGAACCGTACGCATACCCCCGTTTTTGGCCAATCACATTATTCACACTCATAAAGATGTGACAAATGAGATCCTATCTTTCACAGGCGTGTGAAAAATAGGATTTGTGGAAAATATTATCCTACACAGCTTTATCACAATATGTACAATATGTATACGTATATATGCAACTGTAGCGAACAACAAATTATTACACAGAACATCAGAAAATCACCGTTGTTGAACTACCAATAAACAACCCGAAGAAATAGTTCCGAAACTGTAAAATATAGTTTGCATTGTAATTGCAGAAATTGTCAGGTCATTTTAAAATCGAAATAATGTTCGCTTTATCGTTCTTTATTGGTAGATGTATGTTGCTTAGTGTTTAAATTAATTTTGAAAACATATATTTGACCAAAGATTAAAATTGATCCTGATTTTAATGAACATCATGTTTGAGCCTGATCCTGAAATTATCCGGCTCAAGTTCATTTTGAACCTGAAAATCAGACTCAACTTCTTTTGTGAACACGGGGCCAGAATGGCCTAGTGGTTATTGAGACATATATTTGATCCTGGTGGTAATAGGTTTAAGTCCCGTTGAAGGCAATTTTTTTCTTTTTTTTTCTTTATATAATTTCTGTTTTATGTTAATCCAACTGTTTCAGTTGTTGCAATTAAGACATTAAATGACATTTTTCAATAATACGAAAATTTGAGAAAAAGTCATTTTAAATATAGATGTGTGAAAGTTTAATCTTCTAGTGGTAGAAGCTGGAAAGGTCTGTTTTACATCTACTTTTTTAGTTTTGAAACTTCCAAATCTTACAATATCTGAAAACCATTTTATATAAGTAACACATAACATCAACGCCCTTGAGGAACATCAAATCCTATGCTGTCAGTTAAATACCTAGACCAAATTTAAGAAACATAAAATTCAAATGCTATCTGCTAAGTAAAAAAAAAAAAAGATAAGTTTAAGAAACAGAAAATCCTCATGCTTTCTGCAAAGTAACAATTCTAGAACAAATTTAAGAAACACAAAATTCAAATGCTATTTGCAAAGTAAAAAAAAAAAAAGGCCAGTTTAAGAAACAGAAAATCCTATGTTTTCTGCAAAGTACAAATCTAGAACAAGTTTAAGAAACATAAAAGCCTGTGCTTTCACAAAATCAAAAATTCTATAATAAATATGAGACCTGTATATCAAACCGTGTCACTTTCTCTTCGGGGCACTATCCCACACTTTGTCATTCATGTCAGACTTTTTTTACAATGGATTATATGCTCTCCGACTAAGTGAATTGATGCCAACATGATAATATTCTCAATATTCAATACGATGTTCTTCGTGAAAGGGCTGATCGAAATGTTTCTTGTTCCAAATATTGAGTGATGTATGATTTAATATTAATAGGACTGATACAAAATACGTCCTGATTCTCTGTCATGAACCGTGCGTTTGAAATTGGCTAATTACTTTAAGCGCATAATAAAGCACAAACAAAAGATTGCCGTTTATTCATAAAGATGGTTCAATACGAATGAGGTTAGTATGTCCCTGCCTTCAATATTTTAAGATCCCAAAAGTAAACTTCTCCGAAACAAAGCAGAGCTTCTAAGTAGAAGTCTAAGAAACGGAAAATCTTATCCTTTCAGTAAATCCCAAAAATCTGGAATAAATATGAAATCTGTCATTTAAATAAGGTCACTTATTCTTCATTGGGATGCACGACTCTTACGAATTTGCCTTGGTGCTTTGAGGAGTCCAAACATAACCTTCTCTGAAACAAAGTAGAGCTTCAAAGGCAAAGTTAGAAACGGAAAATCCTAGGCGTTCATAAATCACACAAACGTGGAGTAATAATGACATCTGTCTGTCAAATCGTGTCACTTGTTCTTCATTGGGATGCTCAACTCTTACGAATTTGACTTGGTGCGTTTAAGATTCCAAATATAACCTTCTCTGAAACAAGAGCTCCAAATGCAAAATTAGACACGGAAAATCCTATGCTTTCATATATCACAAAAATCAAGAATAAATATGAGATCTGTCATTTAAATCATGTAACATGTTCTTCATTGAGATGCACGCCTCCGTCTTAATGTTTTGAAAATGCTTAATATAACATTCACTAAAAATTGAAGTCAAGCGTCAATGACTAAGTCTAAGAAGTCAATTACTAAGTCTAAGAAACAAGTCTAAGAAACAAGTCTAAGAAACAAGTCTAAGAAACATAAAAACACATGCCTTTAGCAAAGCTAAATTCTGGAATAAATAATTATGAGATATGTCTATCAAATCGTGTCACTTTCTCTTCGGGGCTCTATCCCACACTTTGTCATTCATGTCAGCCTTTCTTTTACACTGGATTTTATTTTCTCTAAGTGAATTGATTCCAACATGATAAACTCTCAATACTCAATACTTCTGCGAGGGCTGATCAAGATGATTTGTTCTAATTATTGAGTGATGTATGTTTTCATGATATCAGGGCTGATACAAAAATGTGGCCAGTCATTCGTGAGAATAACTGAACTAGAAAGCACTGGGAGATCCATTGTCACCAGTTTTCTTTCACTAGATTGTATGTTCTCCGACTAAGTGAATTGATTCCAACATGATATTCTCAATACTCAGTACTTCGTATGAGGGCCGATCAAAATATTTTTGCTCCAAATATTGATGATTTATGATTTAATGATATTTGGGCCGATACAAACATATGTCAAGTCATGCTTGAAAATAATGCTGAATATGTGTCTCTCTGACTGATTCAACGGGTTTTTGTTCCAAATATTGAGTAATGTCTGTTTTAATATTAAGAGTGCTGATACATAAATATGTCCAGTCACTCTTGAGAATAATACTAACCTAACTAAAAGCACTGGGAGATCCATTGCTACCAGTTTTCTTTCACTATATTGTATGTTCTCCGACTAACTGAATTGATTCTAAATTGATATACTCTCAAATGCACAATACTGCGTGAGCGTGCTGATCAGGATGTTTTTGCTCCAAACATTGAGTGATTATGTTTTAGTATTAGGAGAGATATAAAACATGTTCTGATTCTCTTTTATTAACCATGCGTTTTCTATTGTCTAAATACTTTAAGCACATAATAAAGTACAAACAAATGATTGCCGTGTATTCATACACATTGCTCAATACGAATGAGATTAGTATGCCTTTGCCTTCAAGATGTTAAGATGCAAAAAGGAAACTTCTCAGAAACAAAAAAAGTAGAGCTTCCAAGTCAAAGTCTAATAAAAACTGAAAATCCTATATGCTTTCAGTAAATCACAAAAATCTGGAATAAATATGAAATCTGTCATTTAAATCATGTCACTTATTCTTCTTTGGGATGCACGACTCTTACGAATTTGCCTTGGTGCTTTTATGATTCCAAATATAACCTTCTCTGAAACAAACGAAGTAGAGCTTCAAAGGCAAAGTTAGACACGAAAAATTCTATGCTTTAATAGATCACAGCAATCAGGAATAAATATGAGATCTGTCATTTAAATCATGTTACTTGTTCTTCAATGAGATGCACGCCTCCGTCTTAATGTTTTGAAAATGCTTAATATAACATTCACTAAAAATTGAAGTCAAGCGTCAACGACTAAGTCTAAGAAACAAGTCTAAGAAACAGGTCTAAGAAACAAGTCTAAGAAACATAAAATCCCAATCCTTTAGCAAAGCAAAATTCTAGAATAAATATGAGGCGCTTCGTGAGAAAACTGGACTTAATGGATGTTCGTAAAGTGTCGTCCCGGATTAGCCTATGCAGTCCGGACCTGCTAATCCAGGACGGCACTTTCCGCTTTTATGGTATTTTCTGTTTCAAGGAAGTCTCTTCTAACCATAAATCCACTTTAGGCGGAAAGTGTCTTCCCGGATTAGCCAGTGCGGACTGCACAGGCTAATTTGGGATGACACTTACGCACATGCATTAAGTCCGGTTTTCCCACGACGCGCCTCATATGTGATCTGTCTATCAAATCGTGTCACTTTCTCTTCGAGGCTCTATCCCACACTTTGTCATTCATGTCAGCCTTCATTTTACACGAGAGTTTATGTTCTCTAAGTGAATTGATACCAACATGATAAACTCTCAATACTCAATACTTCTGCGAGGGCTGATCAAGATGATTTGTTCCAATTATTAAGTGATGTATTTGTTCTTGATATCAGGGCTGATACAAAAATGTGGCCAGTCATTCGTGAGAATAACTGAACTAGAAAGAACTGGGAGATCCATTGTCACCAGTTTTCTTTCACTAGATTGTATGTTCTCCGACTAAGTGAATTGATTCCAACATGATATTCTCAATACTCAGTACTTCGTATGAGGGCTGATCAAAATATGTTTGCTCCGAATATTGATGATTTATGATTTAATGATATAATGGCTGATACAAACATATGTCAAGTCATGATTTAGAATTATGTTGAATATGTGTCTCTATGACTGATTCAACGGTTTTTGTACCAAATATTGAGTGATGTGTGATTAAATATTAAGATGGCTGATACAAAATGTCGACAGTCATTCGTGAGAATAACTGAACTAGAAAGTACTGGGAGATCCATGGTTACCAGTTTCCTTTCACTGGATTGTATGTTCCCCGACTAAGTGAATTGATTCCAACATGATATTCTCAATACTCAATACTGCGTGCGAGGGTTGATAAAAAAGCTTGTATTTCAAATATTGAGTGATTTATGATTTTAATTTGCGAGGGCTGATACAAAATATGTCCAGTCATGATTGAGCGTAATACTAACGTAATCCATTGTCACCAGTTTTCTTTCACTAGATTAAATGCTCCCAAACTAGTGAATTGATTCCAATATGATATATTCTCAATTATCTGAGGGCTGATACCAAAGTATTATAATCGAGATTTTTTTATAAATAATACACATGTAATTAAAAACATAAGCAACACCGTCATCATCATCATCATCATCATTGTCATCATCACCACTATCATCATCATCATCATCATCATCACCACCACTATCATCATCATCTTCATCATCATTATCATCAGTATTATCATCTTCATCATCACCACCATCATCATTATCATCATTATTATCATCTTCATCATCTTCATCCTTATAATCATCTACATAATTATCCGCATCATCATACGCATCATCATATAATCACATGCATAATTTCTGAAACAAATATATGTATTTATTTTCCAATCAGAAACAAAATGTGATATTTTTCTCTCATTGGTTGTTGCATAACTGTATAACTAAATACTGCCACTGGGTATGTACGTTGTAAAACCAACGAACATTTTACCTAGCGTTTCATCCCAGCTACGTTTGCGTCAACCCTTCTGTGAATATTTCGCTCTGGTCGCCGTCGAAGAAATTGTCATCGCGTCTTCTATAGCGGCAAGTTCTTAATATGAAAAGCACTATAGCCATGTAGGAAATGAAACAGCAGTCGCTATTTCCGTGCACGTAAATCTAGCACGCTATGTGCTGTGTGAAAGATTATTAATTCCCAGTGAAACGCGTTAATAACAAGATGGAATTATAACGTGATGTGCTGTTGGAATTAAAAATAATTACTTTAAAAAAAAAAATATTATTTTGAGGGAAATAGGAAAAAAAAATTAAAAAACGAAGCTCGCGCATTTCGTGTGTTAGTGGTGGGTGGTCGTTATAAAAATAATTATTTTAAAAGGCTGGATTTATTGAAGATGCGGATGATTTAGTGCACGAGCGGTGTTTTTGTGTGTGTGTGTTTTTAAGATGTGCCCATATTGCCTAAAAATTCAGTTAAAAATTTGCACCGAGTTGGCCGAGTTGGATTAGTCCAATGAATGCATGTTCAGAATAAGTATACAGGTAATTTAAGGAAAATATAATCAAAATTAGAAGATTTAAAGGTCAACAGACAAATTGAGACTTAAAAATGGTATTTTATAAAGGAATATAACATAATAACATTGAAATAAAAGCCCCCTAAAATGATAAACTATTTATATGATATATATATTTATAATATTTATATGATAAAAAACGATGATTTTGATGATCGGCCATTTCCGTTTTTGAAAACTTTCTTGACAAGATAAATTCTCGTCTCCATTGTTTTTGTAACTTATTGCGCGATTCACTTATTGCGCGATTTATAATGCTTTCAAAAATACTTCAGGCATTGTGGTTGTTGTTCTTTACTTGTCTTTCTAAGTTATATATTGGATGAACCATCTTAAGCTGAAAGGGAAGATAAAAAGGGTTGCCACAAATTTTCTATAAGAAATAATACAAAAATTGTTGTTTTGTTTTACGTTGAAATATATTTATATTTACCAAAATAGACCAGTCTAAACAAAACGATTCAATACTTACGAACCACACCTACATGTATGGTCCGCTATTGTTGTTGCTTACGAAAACGATCATTCGGTTACATTACACTAAAAATGGATTTAAATGCCATAAATAAGTTTCTTCGTTTTTTCCCTCCATAATTTTTATAAAACTACAAATAAGCAACGAAATAAACGTTTGATGAGAAAATATATTGGAAAAAAAATAGTATTTAGACTTTTAAGTGTGTTTATCATATTTAGTACAAGATTAAGGTGAGTTGTTTTTTTCTTCCGCCGCACTGGGTATATCAAAGATGTATGTTTTTTTTATTTATGTACACAAGACTTATAGTTTTTAATATAAATTAACTAATTATTTTAAGTTTATGCCGACATTTTATGCTGATTTGAAAGGGAAATGTCGATTTAGACCACTATCGTCTATAAGAGAACTTTCAGACGAGAATTGACGGTGTCCTTAAAGTTACGTTATACACATTTATTTAGAAGCATAATACTTTATTTTTTATTTTGTAATTACGAAATGTACCGTATTTCGAAATAAACCTAAAATTATTTCGCATAAGCGAGATTTATTTAGTAAAAGACATAATAATTATTCGTATAAACATAATACATGTACTATTTCGTAAAAACGTAATAATATTTTCTTTAAACTTTATAGTATTTCGTTAAACCGTTATATTGTTTCGGAAGTATTTGTAGTCATAAATATTGTAGTTTTCGGACACCTAATTTTGCACTCGTAAAAACTACACACTAGAAATAAAAAACAACATCCTGAAATAATAATAATTGTGTTATGCATCTGTAATTGCTGTTAAATTAACTTCCATTACAGTTATGCACTTAGGCTACGGTGATTCTGGGAAATTACGTTGTTTTCCAAGGAGCAAATTAATTAAATAAAGTATCTTGAGTGTCTTAAACAAAACCTATGGTTCTGAACTGTTTGGAAGTTTCTTAATTCAAATAGTCGAACAAAAGTTGTTTGTCACAATTGACGTTTTAAAGTTTTTAAAGTGACATTACCAGGTTGAGTCAAGTTACATTTATTTGGCCAATACTACTGTACAACGTGGTAGCAGTGGTCTAGTGGTAGGACGCTGGCTTTGGGATCGTGAGGTACCTGGTTCGAATCCCGCCCCGACCACTGGAATTTTTCTGAGCAAAAAATTTATCCCGCGATTGCTCCTCTCCAATAAGCCAATGTGCCGTACTGCGCCGAGTGTTAACGGACGACTTATGACCCAGTGATCGGGGAGGTAAATGTTAAAGTCGGCTGAAAATGTATACCGAACTTTTACCTTTTATAGCTAAAGAAACAAACACAAATAAATAATTAAATGAACATTAATGAACAGTGTAAATAATTGGGATGAAAAGTGCACAAAGCGGGTTTGAGTAAATAAGGTGATATTATAAAAGTTAAGTAAATAAATAACCATTCATGTTATTTTCAAATAATAGGCGGTACACTTATTTTACGTCCAGTTTTTCTTTGTATAATATCGCAAAAATGTGTAAATAATTGGGATGAAAAGTGCACAAAGCGGGTTTGAGTAAATAAGGTGATATTATAAAAGTTAAGTAAATAAATAACCATTCATGTTATTTTCAAATAATAGGCGGTACACTTATTTTACGTCCAGTTTTTCTTTGTATAATATCGCAAAAATGTA
Source organism: Congeria kusceri (assembly GCA_027627225.1). Lineage (NCBI taxonomy): Eukaryota > Metazoa > Mollusca > Bivalvia > Myida > Dreissenidae > Congeria > Congeria kusceri. The sequence continues at coordinate 53,409,052 of CM051026.1, read as the reverse complement.
TAGATTTATTTATATATTTAGAATCGATGCCTTAATTTACATCGTTAAAAGCGTACATTTTTACACGAGTGAACTGTCCGCGCTCTTTCTTTTTTTGCATTTATCAGTATACATTGTAATATCTTTTTGTTTATAAATTATACTTGTATTTATGTACGTATGAGGTCTTCTATACTTTTGTAGTGTATGCTCTAGAAAACAACATGCATCTCCATAACATTACTACGTGTATTGCTTGCGCTATAAATATGTATAAATGTTTATGTATACATTTTGGACTTGTATTTGGTATAATTTATAATGTTAACGTCGTGTTGTGTTCGGAATACAGTGACCAAAGAATAGTATTGCATTAACGGTCATCTAGATTATTCAACAGAAGTTTTTCAAATTAAGAAATAATTGTCGATTTTGCGCTGTTTATATGAAAACAAACACAATTTTAAGTTCTGATGCGTATGAATTAAACTACAAGGGCGTTAGCCCGAGTTGTTAAATATACGCGCATTTAACGAAAAATCGTTATTTATTTACAGATCAACAACAATAAGGCGAAAATTATTTCGATTCTAACATGCCCGGACAACAAATTCTGCATTTACTATATGCGAACTATATTTTTCATTTTCGCGTTGTTTATTGGGTAGTTTTGCAACGATAATTTGTTCTTTGTCTATAGACAAATCTGCGCGTGTCGTGTTAGAGTTCCTTTTTAATTATGATCACCTTATTAAATGTAAGAAATAATATAGCAAAAGTTTTTTTTTAAATAGTAAACATGTATATCTATATACGTACTCGTGTGTGTGATTAACAACTTTGCAAAAAAGAGAAGTAATCACATTTATAACTTTAATTGCGAAATATATTTTCTCTGATAAAGTATTAATGGCTTCATGATATATCTAGGCAATTAACGATCATACATAAAGCAGATGTATTATTAAGTTGCCTTGGTGACAGTTTTTATATCGAAGTTTGTATAATTTACCAGTAGTGCCAAGTTTGTGTTATAATTAAATATATCAAAATATATTAGTATAAGTATACGAAAATGCATGCTTTTATTATGCCACGTTATAGAGGCTACATGTCACTTTATTGATAAAAAAGTATATGAAACCGCGCACTTATATTATACCAAGTTAAAGAGGCTACACGTCACTGTAAAGATGAAAAAGTGTATTTAGGGTAAACTGTGCATAAAGAACATATGTTATTATTTTATAACCGATTTTACATCCATTTAAACAATTAACCTGTCACCAGGATAGATTAAGACGGGTAACACGGGTAAAACGCCTGTCTGAAATTGCACAGCCAAACTAAATTGAGTAGTAAGTAATTGCTGCATCAAGTGTTGCTGGTGCTATTATACGTTAATCGCATTTTTCTTGCATACTTCCCCTTCGGCGTCGGTGTTTGATGTTGAACTCTCGTAAAATCTCATCTCGTTTTATCACGTTGTAAAAGTAGCGTCAAGATGAAATAAACTGCGCCGTAAATTTGTAAAATCGCCATTAAACGCCGCTTCGAAATAGGATAGTTCGATGGTTGTAAAGGGAAAATAGATTTGAACGCAAATAACGCACGTTTTAAAACTTTAATTCTGGCTTAAAGCTATTCACGTGCCCTCAAAATTGTAAAAAAAAAAAAAGAAATCAAGACAAACATTGCCAGGTCGATCATCTTATTAACTAGGCAGGTATTTATACAAACCCTTAGTCGAACATTCCAGTATGTATGTACAATCTTACAACAGATATAGTCACAGAAATACAATTAACGAAATTAATTAACATAATATATTTCTATTTAAAAAGGAATAAACGCACATTTAGCTAGTTCGTAATCACCAAATAGTTTTCGTCTGTACAAGCGGACACTAAAATACATGTACATGTATATACGTTGACTTGACAGTCGGTTTAGGTTACACAACACTAATAAACGATATAGTCGACACTAGTACTTGTTGATTTATTTCATATGGAAGTGTTTTCATCTTCATTTTAATGTTGTTGTTTTCTTTCTGTTTGCTTTCAAGTTGTATTGTGACTTTCATCTGCTTATTTTGAAAGTAATTAATATAAAAGATCGTACATACACACTTCAAGATCATTCTGATAGTTTATATATAAGCGTAATGGCAATGACATGAATTGTACGTTAATGCTTAGTAGATTTCATGGAAAGGTTACAAAGCGTCTTGTTTAAAACACGACTTCCAGTTTTGACTTGTTTTCCCGTTTAGCCTGCCGTCGAAATGGGGGTGTGTAGTACATTTTTATCGAATGCACCATTATTCTCTCCCATATGGCCATCGCCCCCGGAAGACTTGTTAGTTGGGTTACGAGGGATAGTGCAAGATACAGGAGACGCCCCGTTCCAGAGACGACCCTGGGTCTTTTAGTGCCCGGTGTGAAGCACCTAGTACACTGCACCTCGGTTTAACGTCTCATGCAAAAGACGAGTTAGCAGGTTAGGGTGTGGCGGGGGCTCGAACCTGCGACCCCTGGTTGTGAAGCCAGTGCGTTACCACTAGACCACGGATCCGTCGTAATGGTGGTGTGTGGTACATTTTTATCGAGTGCACCGGGATTCTCTCCCATATGGCCATCGCCCCCAGAAGACTTATTAGTTGGGTTACGAGGGATAGTGCAAGCTACAGGAGACGCCCCGTTCCAGAGACGACCCTGGGTCTTTTAGTTCCCGGTGTGAAGCACCTAGTACACTGCACCTCGGTTTAACGTCTCATGCGAAAGACGAGTTAGTAGGTTAGGGTGTAGCGGGGGCTCGAACCTGCGACCCCTGAGTTGTGAAACCAGTGCGTCACCACTAGACCACGGATCCGCCATGGTCACACTGGCCCTCATTTAAATATTTCCGAGGTGCGAAGCGAGAAGGTGCGAAGCGAATGTGCCAACCACGGACCCAACCTCCGCGCAGAGATTTGATTGGTTCCAAGCATAGCTCTAATCAAATCCCTGCCGTCATAACAAACCACGTGATTATGATCGATTTAAGTATTTTAGATATTATTTATGGTTTTAATTAGTTATTTTCTTTTTCTGTTTGCATTATGACTGCAAACGATATATAAAAAGTCCAATTATGTAGAAAATTGCACGGAGTTGCATTAAAGAAGTAAAAGTCCAGATGATTTTACTTGTGGTGGCAGTGGTTACCGTTAACCGATAGGGGAGGTAACCGCTGCGAGGAGTTTGCCACTGACCGCCTCTGTCAGTCAGACTACTAATAGAATGTAGTGCCAGGTCTTTTAGATGGGAGGTCGTTCACCAGACAAATAACATCGTGTTTGGGACTACATTAATTTGTATCCATGCGCGTTAAATGTGTTTACGGGGACAGATAAACGTTCGTCACGTCGCTGCTGACGGAAGTGTTGCGTGTTATACCGTAATATTTCGTCCGTCTTGACGTTAGCAGCACACATAATTTTCGGAGACCTTCGGCGGCTAAATGGTGAAAATGTCGTTGAGTGCATCATTAGGATCGCCAAAATACGTTATTACCTAATTTTGTAATCGTGTAATGCATTGTAGCAGCAAACAGAAATTGTGTTATAGGTATTTGATAAAAAAAGTTCAACCTGAATAATTGTCGTTCCTCAGATCATTTTGTGCTCACTCCTTAATTATAATCGGCGTAGTACATGTTTTAGTGATGATAAAGGATAATGAGATAATGGTGGTAGTGGTGGTGGTGGTGGTGGTGGTGGTGGTGGTGGTGGTGGTGGTGGGTGATGATGCTGATGGTGGTGCTGCTGGTGGTGATGATGATGATGATGGCGGTGGAGGTGTTGTGGGTTTGATGATTGTGGTGGTAATGATGATGATTATGATGATGATGATGATGATGGCGGTGGTGGTGTTGGGGTTTGATGATTGTGGTGGTAATGGTAATGATGATGATGATGATGATGATGAAGATGATGTTGGTGGTGGTGATGATGATGATGATGATGATGATGATGATGATCATCGTGTTGGTAGTTCAAAATATATGTGAAATGTTTCTTCTGTACATTTAAGTTCACATTCAGAGCAACTCTGTTTATTTTTAGAATTGATTGCCGACATTTCGCTGTGGACAAATAGTTCAAAGGAAGTTTTCGTCCTGGCACTATATGACGAATGTCATAAGAAACAATTGTGGAAAAAGTCAACAACAATACGTGACGTGTATAAGAAACAATAGAAATGTCACTAATAATATTTGTAAAGAAAATTCATAGCAATTATCGGTTATTGTCTCTCAGAGATACAGTCGCACGCACGACATGAGTTTTCAAATTGTAGCCTGCAGAGAGCAAATATCTTGTGATCAAACAAAGATCACAGCGCCCGCTTATAATTTACAAGCCAGTATGCAATTAGGGAAAAAATTAAACCATAGGTTTCGTTGCTGATCGCTTATTCCTTGCAAATATCGCGGAAAGCCAGCGACCCAGCGTCGATCAATAGCCGCATTTTTATGATTACGGAAAGTCGCGAAAACTAATGACATTATTAGCGGAAATGAGAAAAGCCAATAAGTAGTGATTGATTCTTGCTGGTCGGTAATTGGTGTGATCAGGGGGATTTTCAGCTCGTTACAGTTCGTCTATTGTGTTTTGATCTTTAGGATTACGTATGACATATTTCGTATGACGAGAAAGGATTTCGCAATTATCTGAAGAATATTACATTAGACTCAATATGAATAAATCATGGTGCCTTTTGCTTCTTTGTGAAATCATGGTCGTACGTTAATAATGGCGCCGTACTTTTAGAGTAATAAGTAGAAACGGACTACATTATGTAAAAGTTACTACATTATGTAATAGTTATTGCGTTTTTTTTACCGAAATATGTTAGTTATTTTTAACGAGTCCGCAGGGCGAGGTTAAATATTTAACATATTGAGGTCTTTTAACTTAGTGCTACAAGTGTTTTATACCATATTGAGCGTACGGTATATTGAAATTTAGTAGTGACTCATACGCACGCTACTTATTGCACGGCAAGCCTCCATCCACCAGTAATATCACAGTTATTGAATACCGCAACACAAAGTAAACTCTACTCTTTAAATATGGTATACATTATATTATTACGTGAAATTAGGATGCGCGGATTTTGAAAATGCAGTTGAATTAACGTTCTTTAAGTAGCTTCGGACTGATTGAAACGGCAACACTAGAAGAACATTTCAAATTACATTAGGTTAAATAACATTACTGGGTGAATTAAATATAAATTAAATGTTAAGGTCAACACGTATCATATCGGTTTATTAATTTAAAAAGTTTGCACAGGCTGATTTCAGTGTGTACTCTCGAAACAAAAGAATATATTGAAGAATAAATTTTTCATGTATAGTTGGATAAAATTTTGTCGATAATGAGGGGAGTAAACCATTTAATGAAAATAGGGTTAGTCGGGATTTTCTATAAATAAACACGCTACATTCGTCTGTACTTATACATTTAATTGTAATGCGTCCAACGTCTTTGTATAATGCAGAATACCCAGTTTGAATATGCACGCTAATTCATAGAAACTCTATTACAAAAACTTTCTACCTGGTTAGCTCGATTGTGTCGAACGCCGGAGGCTTATTAAAACACCGTCGAGTCCGTTTCCTGGGCAGAACCAGTACTCGGTGTCTGGAGAATGATCATTCGAACACTCCCTTAGTGGGGATTAGACTCACGATCTCCCGGTCGCAAGGCGGACACCAGGGGTTATATACCAGAAGCCTCTTTAGTTTATCTTAAAATATTTTCACTTAAGTTTCAATTTTTGTAACATACAATTTTTAAAACTACATATGAGGGACGTCGTGGGAAAACCGGACTTAATGCATGTGCATAAAGTGTCGTCCCGGATTAGCATGTGCAGTCCGCACAGGCTAAACCAGGACGGCACTTTCCGCTATAATGGTGTTTTCTGTTTCAAGGAAGTCTCTTCTAAACATAAATCCACTGTTGGCGGAAAGTGCCGTCCTGGATTAGCCTGTGCGGACTGCACAGGCTAATCCGGGAACGACACTTTACGCACATGCATTAAGACCGGTTTTCCCACGACGCGCCTATTATAAATTAATGAATCCAATTACAGTTAAGTAAATAGTAGTTACTCATAAGTTGATAGTTAGTAAACATTTAGCATAATTTTATGTATACATGAAATAAAATGCTTAAGAAAAATGACGATTTTAAGGCTAAGGATAAGATTTCACTTAAGATGTTTTGGGAATACGACCCCACATCCATTACACGACTTCTACTTCCTTTTTTGATTATAATTATCACCTCGTACATCGTTTGATTCCATTAATACCAACACTGTGATCTTTGTCTATTAAACGTTTTGTTTTGTATACTACATGTACATATATACGGTAATTGAAATATACAATTTTTTCATATAAAATGGGTAAACATATGTTTAAGTAATGCACATGCATATTTCTGTAATATTCTATCATTTATATTCGTATTAAGGCACTTTGGTAGGCATTTGTGAGATAACAGCGGCCTTAAAAAAACATTTATCTACGCAGAGTCACTCAAGCGCAAATATAAAAAAAAAACATTATCTGATATACACATATAAGTATTGGCGTATAGTTTGGGTAAACATAAGGTTAAAGTACTTCATTGCATATTTCTAAAATATAATGCCATTAATACTGCTATACAGATCATTTCCCTGGACGTTTGTCTTTACTGTGGTATAGCGACTTCAAAGGGATTTTTTCACAGATTTTTCGTATTTTAAATAAAATATTGTTAACGTCCTAACTGCAAAAAAATATATATAATTTGAAAATCGGTGAATATGTCCCTCTAATATTGCTAGATAGCACTTTCATAAACAGCGACTTTAATGCCCATACTTTTGTTGAGCTCGACGGTCTCTCAATCGCTTGATGACATTTTGATGTCTTCGCTGTGCTCTTAAGCCTTAGATTTATGACCAGGTTTTGTAAAACGCTAGCGAAGTATCGCTGCTCTATCCAGTGTACAAGTATTGCGCTTAATATCAAATACGCGCAAGCTGGTACGAAACAATACGGGCGAAATGCACGGTTCGAACGGGATTTAAGATCTGCATGAGTAGTGTGTAGCCTTAAGTGTTCGATTAAGATTTGGAGTCGTTGTTGTGAATGAAGTTATTGACATGTGGATGGGATTAGATGGGTTTTTATTGCAAAAGTTGTGTTTGAAAATTGCAAAGTAATTGTGTTTGAACAATTCAAAATAAGTGTGTTTGAAAAATACTAAATAATGGAAATGCAATTCGGAATGTGCTAAATTCGGAGTGTTTAAAGCTAGAATGAAGTGAAAACGACCACAAATACTGTACAATCAATGCAGTTTTAATTATAACAACGTATGCTGTAATATGATGCTGAAATAGGTATATGTTAAATGAAGGATATTTGTTGGTTTTGGTAGAATATCGATTTTAATTCACGAATGATAATACAAGTTTATATTTTCACGAGTGGCGCAGCCACAAGTTATATTATATATTTTCTATGATCACGAGTGATTCAAAAATAAAATCGATATTCTACCGAAACCAACAAATTTTCTTTTTATTTTATGCTCAAAAATGTGTCAGTTTGGTATTTTTCCGTCTGCCTGGTAAAAAAAAAAATAATACATATCAAAATCGTGATTTTCACTGTTTTAAAACAGTGAATTACCTTTTTTCACTGATATTTCCCTATAAACTAACGAAAAGTATTAAATCAAAATCTTTAACAACGTGTTTGTGGACTAAAAAAAGATCATTAATTAAAAAGTTTTTTTTTAATGTTTTTTTTTTTTTTCCACCAACATATTTTATTCTTCCAATGTTAAAGTAAAATACATATTAAATGAAACAAAATACATAGCACATGAATAGAGATGCATATAACAAATACCAACGCATATCATGATTAAGAGCATCTATATGCATGTATATGTCATAGAAAAAATAATTAAAAATTGTCTAGGGTTGCAAGTGAAACAACAAAACGAAAAGAAATTTAGCACCATGTGAAAAATTACTACCGGTATTTCCACATCTTATTTTATCGATACACGTTTGTTATTTTAATTTAATATTCAGATCTTAATGCTTAAAACATTCGTAAGTTCCGTAAGTGCATACTTGGCTAAAGATGTTATTCAAATTAGATCGTGTATCACGCAATCGGATCATTTGCATCATTTGAATCAATCAAAGTATTTTTAAAGGCACACACAAGGTGCTACAAGTTAAGACAACCAGTAAGATTAAAATTAAGATTTAACAAAAACATAAAATAAAACATTATGACAGAATTTTTTTTTTACATTATTTTAAAATAATGGTATGTGAGGCCCTAAAAAATAATTCGTTGGCTTCCGCTTACGTCGTCACAAAAATCTAAAGGGGGGGGGGTAAAAATAACTTTTTTCTTTAACTTTTTTTTTTTCTGCGTGGTATATTCACCACACAGTTTAGATATAATGCACTGCATGCCAAATGTTTAAACGACTCCCATCAAAGAAACTGCACTTCACATGCTTCAGGTCACAGAAAAAGGCATTTCACACTATGAGTTCGAAATGTACTTATCAAAATAAATAAGCAAAAATTGCTCTTTTTTACCGAAAGTCAGAAAAAGTTCATGACCGATAGACAGAACACTTTTAGGGTCGGCGGATTAAAATAGGGTGGGGCGTCGGGTAAGTGGAAGCCAACAACTTGGTTAACGCCTGACTAGTTTTAATTCCACTACATTGATTACATGTTAAACACGACTTGGAGGACCAGTGTTTTCATTTGAAATTGTGTATATACAATCATACAACAGATATTGTTTCATAAATACATAAACCATAAATACTGTTAATTTAAATATACTTTTATTTAAAATGGAATAAAAGCTTAGAACAAACATTGCCTTTCTATGCACAGTGAGCGAGTTTTTAATCACTAAATCGTTTCGGCTGTACAGCCGGAAGTTCCGATTCATGTATTTACGTTACTCGACAGTGCGTTAAGGTTACACAACATTAATAGACAATGCAAAAGTCGAAACTCTTTTGTCTTTTATTTGTTCGATATTGTACTCTTTTCTTCGTAATATTCTGTTTGCTTTTAAGTTATTTTGGCATTTTCATCTTCTAATTTTGAAAATACTTGATATGAAATATCGTACATACACACTTTAACATTATCCAACAACCGTTTTGTTTCCTGACTCAGGATATAACAGAAGCTTAAACATACAAAAAGACACATTTACCGGGCATTTAAATGACCGTTTTAATTGTTTATTCTAAATTTGACCACGGTCACACCTTACGTGTATCTTTAAGATTACCCTTCAACAATTCTTGGCATGTCTATTTTAAAAGTCTTTTTAAATATCACATTGCTATATTTGGTTTTGGGGATTATTGTAAATGTCGTTGTTAAGGGCACACTTTTAGTCTGACATTATATTGGCTATTGTATTATAAATATTGTGACAGGTATTTTGTAAAAGCCGGTTTTTAAAAGCAATATCTATTTACGAAAGATAAGGTTTTACGCTAAAGGGTACTGTTTCCCTGGCCTCTTTTGTTAAAGTGTATTTTACCACCTGACCATAAGCTTTAAATGGTATTGGAGAATCATAAAGGGTATTTTACCCTCTGATTATCAGCTTTAAAGTTTATTGGAGAATCATAAAGGGTATTATGCACCCTGACCATAAGCTTTAAATGGTATTGGAGAATCGTAAAGGGTATTTTACCCTCTGACCATCATTTTTAAAGGGT
>CM051026.1:53351738-53394238 GCA_027627225.1 Congeria kusceri | reverse complement strand
ATAAAATAGTCGTATATAAATATAAAGGCGCATAGACGGTTTGGAAGTATTTTGTCACAAGGGGTTACGATTTTATTTATATAATTATTAAATTTCACCAATAAAATAAATGCGATAATATTATATTCATGTAGTTAATGCGTCCAAGTTAATTCCATAATAGAGTCTCTGGAATAGTCTACAATGCGATATTATACTCATTGAAAGGCATAAAAATAAGTCTAAATCTGGAAGCTCCCCCCCCCCTCGCCGCCCCGAAAAGTTTCCAACAAACAAAATTAAATTATTTGTCAAGAGATATAAATAAACGTATTCGATAAGGGGCCAAAACAAGAAATGATGAATCGAAATTATTTTTCATAGGGGATACGGATTTTCGTATATGATAATTGAGCCCCAAAAAATGCAGTGATTTATTTGTATTGTTTTGGAGGAGATAAAATTAACATATTCGATTAGAGGGCCCACACATATTTTAATTGTTTGAAAGTATTTGGCACGGTAGATACAAGTAATTGTATATGATTAAAGGTAAAACTCACAGTGATTTTTTGAAATAATTTTGTCACAGGATATGAAAATATACATACTAGTATACGATTATAGAGGCAAAAACGCACAGTGATGGTTTGGACTGATTTTGTCAAACGGGATGAAAATATACATAAATGTGTATGAGTAGATACCAGCGCACAAGAAAAGATAAATTATCTTGTCGAAGATAATATACAAATATGATTAAAGGCTTGTAACACGCAATGTAGAAATTACTGGAATAATACATCATAGTTACACAATAATGCGAGATGCCTACAGCGATGGTAATATTCGGAATAGTGTTCATGGCCAAGAGCTTGTCAGTGATACCGGAAGTGACGTCACTGGATGTAAAACTGGGCGTGATTCTACCGGAAAACACGTTTTACCCATGGAGCCTAAAACGCGTCATGCCCGCCATAGATATCGCCATAGAAACCATTCAGACGCGACGACTGCTGCCGAACGTGCATCTTGTCACCCTGACGAACGACTCCATGTGCTCGGAAACCATTGGACCGCTGGCGGCCATTGACCTTCACATGAACCATAACGTCAACGTCTTCTTCGGTCCCGTATGCGCCTACGCCATAGCTCCGGTGGCGCGATTTAGCCCGCATTGGAACATCCCGGTTTTGAGCCCTGGGGCTTTGGTGACCGCCTTTGATAACAAGACGGAGTACAAGCTGCTGACCCGCGTCCATGGCTCGAACTCAAACGCCGCGGATTTTTTTTTGGACATTGCGCGGAATTTCAACTGGACCACTTTAGGGTTGATATACCACGACGCCAGTGGGGGGAAGGAAAAATCACAGTGCTACTTCCGCATGGAGGCCATTTTTTTTAAACTTAAGAAATTGTACGATCGCGAAATGTGGTACAAATCTTTCGATGAGGATGAGCCGAAAACGTACGACTTTGAAAAGATCTTGCGCGATGCATCGCTCAACTCGAGAAGTAAGTAGTTGTTATTTTAGTTTAGTTTGGTTTAAATCTATTTATTAAATCTCAATTGTATCGAAAGTCTGAGGCTTTTTCAGATACGTTCAGGTCCGTTTCTGGGTAGAACCAGTACACGGTGTCTCTTGAGAAAGTTCATTCGAATGCACGACCTCTCTAGTGGGACAACGTATCCATTAACAGCTGCGACCTTTCAAGTTGTTGTTGATGCGTTAGGTTTTCTTTAAAGGGATATAACCCTTCATAGCCCTTCTAAACGATGTGTACGTTGTTGTGTTTGATGTCATCGAAAATTACTTCCAGACTTTAGTCTTCAAAGTCGTAATACATTTACGAAATAAATGTCATTGCTAAGCAAATAGAGTTTTAAGAAGTAGTACTGTTTATTGCATTGTGAAAACAATATGCTTCAATTTGAGATGATGTTTTATTTAAAGGGGCTCAATTTAATCACTAATCTGCTCGTATACTTAAGACTGGGTAAGAATACAGAATATTCTGCAATATGGTCAGTTCTAAGAACGCTGTTAATGTGAATATTACTTGCTACGTATAAGGCGTAAAAAAGCTGCTGGTTTCCGATTACCCGTACCATAGCAAAGTTTATCTTATATATTACAGAAAGTGCCTTAAAATTTGCTTGCTGTTTTTTTTTTCATGTCCTAAATTTTATTAATGACAGAACATCTTAAAACAATATTCATTGTTCAATAGATGTGTAGAACAGAGTATCTTTATGATATTTTAACATAGCAAAGATTTACTTTATATTACATAAAGGGTTTTCAAACTGTCTTAATATTATTATGCAGGGATTGCATTAAGGGAAGTTTGGGAGTAATTTACTCCAAGTTTTTGTCACAGGACCTTCAAAATTCAGCCATGGAAGTTCCATCATGAAAGGATAAACAAGTTAGAAGAACAATTAGAAAAATTAAGTAATTTATCTAAATGTATACCTCTTTCACTGATTAAATTGGCATATGAACACTCGATGAAGAAGAACTGGCCTTAAAAACGCCTTGAATTTTATACAGTACTTAATTTCATATCTGAAATGCTCAGGCCTTATATAGCACAATATTGTCAAAACTTCCAAATATTATGAGCAAAACTTCCAAAATCAGAGGCCAGGAAGTTCAAACTTCCAGTTGTCAAACGTTAATGAAAGCCCTGATTATGGTGTCGTATGTTTTATTTGTTGTATTCAGTCCAGTAACATAAACACTTATTAACGTCTCACTTGCGTACATAAAACAAGGAATATTGCAATATAAGATATGAAATATATATGTTGCGTGCTGTGGGAAAACCGGGCTTAATGCATGTGCGTAAAGTGTCGTCCCGGATAAGCCTGTGCAGTCCGCACAGGCTGATCCAGGACGGCACTTTCCGCTTTCATGGTATTTTCTGTTTCAATGAAGTCTCTTTTAAATATAAATCCACTGAAGGCGGAAAGTGTCGTCTCGGGTTAGCCTGTGCGGACTGCGCAGGTTTATCCGGGACGACACTTTACGCACATACATTAAGCCCGGTTTTCCCAAGACACGCCTCATATACAAAACCACCCAGAATAGAGTTATGAGATACGAGACTATTTACAGTTTTCATCACGTTCTTCTACAGTTCATATCTTACAAAATAGCGTTTTATTATTCCTTGTGTTTAAACTAAACTCGTTGAATATTTATTTCTATTGCTCCTTGACTGATAACAAATTATGCGTAGATAAATCGTCTCAGCAAGTATAATAAAGTTTAGAATGCAGCGTTTTTTTCACCTTTTGGGGAACGGTGACGGGGCCCTTCAGACGGGAAATTGTTTTTGTAGAAAAGCATTATAACATTTTTATATTCAACTTTGTTATAAAACATTAATCAATTGTTTTGCCAAAAATTATAACTCACAAACTTGGTTTGATAAAAAAAATTGCTGGGATTTTTTACGATTAATTCCTGTATCTTAGTCAATTTTTGTCCGATTTTGGTCAGGTTTTCATCAAAATAAAGCTTACATTCTGAGGTTATTTTGATTCTTTCCTAGGCCCGTATCCACAAAGCTCCTCAGGGAAACTAAAGTAAATTTATTAAAATCATGAAATTCCTGAAGTCTGTTGCTGGTTCATTTAAAGTTTATTTTGAATTAAATGGGTTTATTTTTTTAAGTATCAAGAGATATTTATTATTTACCATATTTCAAATGTAAAATAACGATTTTTACGAAGAAAAATGTATTTGAATATTTTGCTTAAATATGACTAGATTTTCCTTGTGAGCTTTGTGGATGTCCCCAGAACTTACGCATGTCAAGAGCAAAATTGTGTGGTATCAATCGGATACCAATAAATTCAAAAGTATCCATATTAATAATAACGTAAACCTGCTGAGACATAACACACATGTTTTAAATCGTTTAAGTAATGTAATAAGAATCTTAACGAAGATGTAAAACCTTCAAGTGCAATTTTTAAATTGAACTATATTGAAGTATGCTAATTATAGTTTTAAGAGCATCTTTTAACATCTTGTGAACGGCAGAACATGTGTATATTAGCGCTTTTTATGAGTCATTTAACGAACTTCAATGGAGCTCAATAGGATTAAAATAAATCCCCCAAAACACGTGTGTACGTTTTGAATACCTCAAGGATAAACAAGATGTTGGAAATGGGCAAAAAATAATTGTAAGGAAGTGCAACTTAAAAAAGCTTTAACATGAATTGGAAAGTTAAATCGTTCGAATAGAGAATATTCGTACCTGAAAAATTGGTTTATCTTTTTAGCGTTCGGTAAATTCCGTAGGCGTTCCGATTATTCGGGTCCACCCTGTTTCAATGAGTTATATGCCTTTATAAAACATTTCAATACTACTGACGGGCATATGCAATATTCGTAGCAGAAAAAATCGGTTTATCTCGGCAATGTTCGGTAAATCCCGTAGGCGTTCGGGTTAATCCGGTTACTAGCAACGGGGCATGTTCAATATTCGTGACATACAAATCGGGTTACCTCGGAACTTTTTCGGTAAATTCCGTAAGCGTTCGGGTTTTTCCGGTCCAACCGGTACTCCAAGAGAGTTTTAAGGCTATATGAAATTGAAAGAGAAACATTGCATAAAATTTATGAACGTTCATAAGTTACGTTATTATATTAAGTTATTATGTGTTCAATAAGCTATGTATTTATTAAATTATATATTTAATAATACATGTTTATTGATTTTAATATAAATATGTACTTTTACATAGTTGTATTATGAAACTTATGTAACTATTGTATATAGTTAATTCTATTTGAAAAAGTACGACAAAAATGAAGCTACGTAACGTGACGTCATGACGTCATAATGTATTTTGTTTATATTCATACCTGATGAAGACTAGTAAAGTCGAAACGCATAGTGAATTGGAGTTTGCCCTTTTTCTTCATTTGAACAATAGGTACGCCATGGTAATTGGAATAATGTTTCTTAAATAATGATCATTGTTTACTTGCAAATAATGTCAGTGTCCATACATTGTGTATATTGCGTATTTGCTGTTTATCAAAACCTGTGAGCGAGTTCTTTTAAATTTCAGTATCCATACTGTTTGTATACTGTGTATTTTCTGTTTATCAAAACCTGTGAGAGAGTCCTTTTAAATTTCAGTATCTATTATATATGTATATTGCGGATTTGCTGTTTATCAAAACCTGTGAGAGAGTCCTTCTAAATTTCAGTATCCATTATGTGTGTATTTGTGTTTATTGTGTGAGTGTATTTTTTGTGTATGAAAATATGTGAGCGATCCCTTTATTTAATTTCTTTTTCCCATAATTTGTGTATTTTTGTTGTTGTCTTTTTTGGTGCGTTTTTGTTGTTAATCAAAACCTGTGAGAGATTCCTTTTAAATTTCAGTATCCATTACGTGTGTATATATATTGCGGATTTGCTGTTTATCAAAACCCGTGAGGGAGTCCTTTTAAAATTCAGTATCCATCATGTTTATATACATATTGCTTATTTGCTGTTTATCAAAACCTGTGAGAGAGTCCTTTTAAGTCTCAGTATCCATCATGTGTGTATACATATTGCGGATTTGCTGTTTATCAAAACCCGTGAGAGAGTCCTTTTAAAATGCAGTATCCATCATGTGTGTATATTGCGGATTTGCAGTATATCAAAACCTGTAAGAGAGTCCTTTTAAATTTCAGTATCAGTTAGTTGTGTATTTGTGTTTATTGTGTGTGTATTTTTTGTCTATCAAAATATGTGATCGATCCCTTTTGAATTTCCGTTCCCGTAATTTGTGTGTTTTTTTTTATATTTATTGTGCGTTTTTGTTGTTTATCAAAATCTATGAGCGAGTCGTTTTAATTCTTAATGCCCATAATTTGTGTTTGTTTGTTTTTATTGTGTGTTTGCTATTCAGCAAAATCTGTCAGGAAACGAGTCTCTTTAAGAAGTGAAAACCGATGAGAAACCTCTTAGCTTTTTGTGGATTGTTGACGACAGTGACACCTGTGCTATCCGAACGACTTATATCCGATTTTCCGTGCCATTTGTTTCACAAACACAATGCTTAGGCGTAAAAAAATATGTTTGTTTCAGGTTACATGCCCAAAACATTAGGGTAGGTAGGTCGGGATTTTTTTATTTTTTTTTGTTTATTTGGTAAATGGTCATTGTTTATAAGTGGATACTATCAACACAAAACATTTATCCAAAAACACATTTAATTATTGAAAAAGGTAAATAAAACAAAAATGAATCAGACAAACCCAATAAAATGTTCTAGGGTCGGGGCATTTTTTAGGGTAGGTCGGGTAACCTGAAACAAACATATATTTTTTTACGCCTTAGCGAGCCTCTAAAACCCTGTAGTTGTGACTCACTGATTCCTTCCTCTAGTGATGTTGTCGTCCACACATAGGTGCTGATCGTGACAAGCCATAATGATGTTACCTGTTTTTATAAATTTAAAATATAGGTCGTGAGCTGTATTTTGATCGAAATTACTTATAGATGTTATGAGGCGTGTCGTGGGAAAATCGGACTTAATGAATGTGCGTAAAATCCGGGGACGGCACTTTACGCCTACAGAAGAGACTTCCTTGAAACAGAAGATACCATAAAAGCGGAACGTGTCGTCCGGATCAGCCTGTGCGGACTCCACAGGCTAATCCGAGACGACACTTTACGCACATGCATTAAGCCCGATTTTCCCACGACACGCCTCATATTTGTATAATTCAGTGTAAATTTTAAAAAAGGCCTAAATGTGCTATACCGAAATTATCAAATGTTACAATTTCACTTAACCCACATTGAAATGATTGGGTGTCATTCATTGGTATGTTCTAATCTTTTACCATGTAGCATGAAATAAAATTATCATCACCATCATCATTATCATCATCATCATCAACATCGCCATGATCACCAGCAGCTACATGAGCATAATAATAATAATAATCATCATCGTCGTCATCGTCGTCGTCGTCGTCGTCATCATCATCATCATAATCATCATAATCATCATCTTCATTATTCTCATCATTATCATCATCATCATCAACAACCACAACAACATCACCATCATCATCATCATCATCATCATCATCATCATTATAAACATTATCATCATCACCATCACCATCATCATTATCATCATAATCACCATCATCACCATCATCATCATCTTCTTCTTCTTCTTCTTCATCATCATCATCATCATCATCATGTTGCTTTAGAACAACATTGTAAACATATTTGTATTCTGGCGGCAAATGAATACTAAATTCGTACATTTAGTACGTAAGTTTTTTGCTTGAGAGCTTGAACTGACGGCTTGTAAGTTGATGACTTCAACAATACGATACAAAACTGTCTGGCAATATATTGGAATATGGCAAAAACGTATTGTAATAAATTGCAATATATTGCGAGACATAAATAAACAGTTCGGGCGGTGTCATTATTGATATCAGTAGATAAGTACATTATGTTGAGTAGTTTATATTGGCTTGTTGTATGCATCCTGTTCATCCTGTGGCAACGTATTGTCATGCTAAAAAAATCATATGAAGGATTATATATTCCTCACAAATAATATTTTTCACACACCTGTGAAGAATAGGATGTCATTTGTCACATTTTAAGTGTAATTAGCCAAAACGGGGTATGCGCGATGATCAAATTGCATATCAAAAACTGGTTGCGATCACAAATTTCACAGACAATGTGAAATATATGACTTTTCACACCTGTGAAGAATGAGAGCCTATTTTTCACAGATGTGAACAACACAATTTGTGAAAATATGGCCCTACAGCGCTACAATATGGAAACACGTCTAGCAATACGATACGATACGATACGATACGACACGATACGACACGATACGACACGATACGACACGATACGACACGACACGACACGACACGACACAGTACAATACAATACAATACAATACAGCCCTAATAACTAAAAAATATGTTGCCCATTAGTAGCGCTTTACTTGAATTCACAAACAATACAACCTGTTACCTTTAGTAATAGGAAAGTTTGAACTATCGGTCATATTGTTGTGTTCATAGTATGTATTTCAACAGAGAAGTATACTGCGGGAAAATATCATGCAATTGGACACCTTTTATTTTGATGTGATCTGAACAGATTCCGAATATCGTGCCACTCGCTGAACGTTAAAGGTTGATTTTCGACTTCAACTCGATTCGTCAGATCAGTCGTTAATATATGTTTGTATCAGGTGACATAACCGAATCAATTATGGTAGATAGGTAGGGATTTTATATTAAGTTAATGGTCACCTTGAAGACTCTAAAACTGAAAGACTTTTCAAAACATTTCGGAAATATCATTAAACATTGTTTTCAAATGGATGCTATCAAAATAAAACACATTTTAAATAAAAAAAACAACATTTCATTATTGAAAAAAAAAGAAAATAAAACAAAACAATATCCGACACGCTCAATAAAATGTTCTAAGGTCGGGGCATTTTTAGGGTAGGTCGGGTAACCAACCTGAAACAAACATATTTTTTTAACGCCTAACAAGAAAATATGTTGCCCATTAGTAGCGCTTTACTTGAATTCACGAACAATACAACCTGTTACCTTATAAGAAAGTGTGATCTATCGGTCATAGTGTTGTGTTCATGTTATGTCGTTCAGTAGGTAAGTATACTGCGGAAAAATAGTATGCAATTGGATACCTTTTAATTTTTATGTCATCCAGGGCTCGTATTCACAAAGCTCCTAAGGAAAATCGTAACTTAAGTTATATTTAAGTGAAAATTTCAGATCAAATTTTCTATGTGAAATCCAATTATTTCTGTACAAAGAAGGCTGCAATACTAAACATGTAGGCAATATTTACAAGTGCACAACATTTTAATGTTAAAAGACCTGTACATGAAACAGCCAGAGACTTAAGGAATTTTATGAATTTAAGGAATTAACTTAAGTTTTCCCTTAGGAGCTTCGTGAATACCGAAACTGGGCTGGTATTTACAAAGCTCCTAAGGGACATTCAACTTAAGCTGTACTAAAGTGGGAATGTCAAATCACATTTTCTCTGTGAAATCCGATGATTTCTGTTTACAAAAGGGTAAAATACGAAACATATAAGCAATATTTACTAGATGAAACCATTTCAATGCAAAAATACCTGTACATGAGAAGCCACAGACTTAAGGAATTTTATGATATTAAGAAATTTACTTACGTTTTCCCTTAGCAGCTTTTTGACTACGGCCCCGGGCCCATATCCACAAAGCTCCTAAGGGAAATCTTAACTTAAGTTATACTGCAGTCAAAATTTAAAATACCATGTTCCATGTGAAAATCTTTATTTTCTTATTTAAATACGGTACCATTAGAAGCATCTGTTGATTCAGTACAAGAATTAAACAACTTAACACAAAATAAACTTTAAATGAAACAGCCAGAGACTTAAGGAATGTTATTAGTTTAAGAAATTTACTTAAGTTTTCTCGTAGGAGCTTTGTGAAAACGGACCCCAGGATAGATTTTTGATCCGGAGGTCGTAGGTTCTAGCCCCGGTGGAGGCACTACTATTTTCCCCTTTTTATTAGAGCTGTGTAGGATCATATTTTTTCCAAATCATATATTTCACACACTTGTGAAGAATAGGATCTCAATTGTTACATTTTAAGTATGAAAAATGTGATTGGCCCAAAACGAGGTATGCGTGACGATCACAGAAAAATATGATTTCAATGCATATCAAAAACTGGATACGATCACAAACTTCACAGAAAATGTGTAGAATAAGACTGTGCTCTGTGAAGAATAAGATCTCAATTTTCACTCATGTGAAGAATGAGATCTTATTTTTCACAGATGTGAAAACTATGATTTGCGAAAAATATGGGTCCTACAGAGCTGCAACGATTTAGTTATGGCTCGATTCGATTCGATTTCGATTTCAAACATCACTTCGTTGAATATTTCGATTCGATTCATGTTTCCTTTTACAGGCTTTTTTTTCATATTTGTGAGTTCTGACTTTCAAAATAGTAAAGCTTTTTACTTGTTATTATTTGTGCAATTGAATCGGTTACAATGCACCATATTTATTAAAATAGATAATAACAATCGAAAAATCGATGACAATGTTTAACTAGTTCAATATAACAGCAACCATGATGCCATGATCAAATTACATGAGTTATCTACACAAACACCATAAGTTTAATTACCAGGTTTAGGCCAAATCATATTTAAATATATAAAACAAAAAAATCGAATCGAAAATGGTTGATGGAGTATCGATATTCGAATAGGACCATTCACAATCGATTGATCGATGCATCGAAAGAATGTTTGCAGCTCAACTTGTTATGTTTTCATATATAATATTTGATGGTGATGATGTTTATTTGAATGATGATGATAATGTTTTTGTTTTTGTTGTTGGCGACAATAACGATAATTCGTTGGTTGAAGTGAATCATTATAACCTTGTCTTAAGTCCCAATTCATTTCGATTATATACTGTACGTCAAAACAAAAGAAAGTTGAACACATTCGATGATGGCTAAGTACTTGGTGGTTATGTTTACACGATTATGATTATAATGTTTATGGTATATATCTATTAGTGGTGATGTTGATGTTGTTATTTCGTTGCCATTTGACTAGTGTGATGATGATAAAGGGTGATTTTATTGTTTGATGATTTTAATTATGATGTTGGTGATGATGTTGATGCTAATGATGTTGATGTTGGCGATGGTGAAGATAACATGTTGCTTGACATGAACCATTTTAACCCTGTTTACAAAAGTTCAGAAAAATAAAACATTAACGAGAGAACTCTTAACATATTCTGGCTTGTCTACTAACATCGTGATTAAAAGCAGACCCTTCTTGGGTGCAGAAAACGCAGAACTCGCTTAGCCAGTAGCGTAGCGTAAGTATTCAATAGGTCATGTGAAAGTTGATACTTTTGAAAGTTTAACTGGTTTCACTAAATAATAATCCGTCCATGGTCTATAGGTAGGCTGTCTTGTGGTAGATACACTCTTTGTCTGTATGTACGAGCACACTAAGTATTTTGCTAGTTTTCTATGATGTAAGATCATATTTTTCAAAACTCCTTTTTGTCACAAACATGTGAAGAATAGGATGTCATTTGTCACATA
Source organism: Congeria kusceri (assembly GCA_027627225.1). Taxonomy (NCBI): domain Eukaryota; kingdom Metazoa; phylum Mollusca; class Bivalvia; order Myida; family Dreissenidae; genus Congeria; species Congeria kusceri. The sequence continues at coordinate 53,383,068 of CM051026.1, read as the reverse complement.
TTTAAGTGCGAAGAATGCCATTGACCAAAAATGGTGTATGCGTGAGGATCACGGAAGAATACGATTTAATTGCATGTCAAAAACTGGATGCGATGTCAAACGTCACAGAAAATGTGAAGAATAACACTGTGATTTGTGAAGAATAAGATCTAAAGTTTCACACCTGTGAAGAATGAGATCCTATTTTTAACGTCTGTGAAAAATATAATTTATGAAAAATATGGTCCTACAGGGCACTATGCATTTTTTACCCAGGCTACTAACATCATATTAAATAAGAATTTCTACGTATTCACAGATTTGAAGATCGGATATCGTAATTTAGGTTTGTTTTAAATTCCCATGTGTCCGCAGACTTTTGAAATTGTGTGCGTAAACGTACGCCATGATTTTGTTGTGTGTTAGATTTTCCATGAGTGAATTACGCATCTCATTAAGGTAGAAAGATCCTAATGACTTCGGAAATACTCGCGAAATATCGGTTAACTAACCGTAAATCTAATCGATCTGATCCGAAATTATTTTCGCGATATAAACATTACTTTTCGAATATTGAGCCATTTTCAATTAAATGTGTGAAATAAATGCTTATTTGTGTTTAAAGATGAAAGTAAAAATGTAGTTTGAAGAAAAACAAGTACTCTGGCATGGGAAATACCTTCAAATGACGTCATTGTTGGGAATTTCTGTTTACATTTAATCATGACATTTTCGCGATATGTCTGGTGTATTTCATTACACTAAAGTTAAAATAGTTATAAATAAACGTCCAAGGAGTATTGGTATTATTGAGCATAATTATTCGTATATAAAAACATATCTGCGTGAAGGAGATACGTGCTCCTTGCTGTGAAATACCATTCATTCACACCAAAAACTTGGAAAAATAGACAGTCGAGATGGGTGGAGAGCGGGATGTCGGGTGATCAAGTTTGTCGTACTGTTGGATAATTTAAAATACTGTTCATTGTGTAAACTTGGACCTGTTCCACTGAGGAATTTTGACGAAATATACCGCTGTAAAAAACATATGAAACTTATGTTTCGGCGAAATGATGAGAATGGTCTAAGAGACACCTGTTTATCCCAAAACAGTGACATTTTACCAATAGTCACAAGCTCCAAGAAGAGTCTTGATGAAGTTATCGCAAAGATTTGCCAGTTTTTTGAAGCTCTTGTTAACCCAATGTAATGAAAATGTCAACTGAATTTTTTGAAACACACACTTATAAAAAATGTTTATTATTTTCCTGAATTTGGTAACCAAGGACATGTGAACATCAGCTAGTTACATTCGTATTTACACAAAACACTATTCCTTTAACATTAATGCAAAAATAATTTAATATCGATACTGCTATTAGATTATAATTAGAAGAGAAAAATGTATTTTAACATAGAAGGAAAATATTTGCTTTTTTACTTGTCTTATTTTTCATAATTTTCATTTTTTTTTTTTGGAATAACATAGGGTTGCTTTACTCCAAATGTTATACCTTGAGATTTTTGTGGTGAACCTATGTCAATTTATACCCTTTTCCTCTCAGATAAGGTTATATTATGTGCTGGTATTACTGATTTTGACATATTATGAAATTAAAGTTTGAAAAAATACTAAAATTGGTGTTCGGCGTATTTTTACTGTAATAAAATCTGTTGTTTTTTACCGTATGCTTAGCCAAATTTAATGTCATAAGTATTGTTGGTCAACTTTGGTACTTATGTTTGTTATACTTTTTCATAAGATACGTCTTTAACGTATAAATTAAAGCTATTCTGGAATTAATAAAATACATTTTGACAATATGTCAGTCATTTTTGTAAGTGTACCCCATCAACATTTTTGGTTGAAGTAGAAAAATGAGGGGTTATAACAAAAATCGCATTTTTGTCAAAACGTGTGCTTAGATTTTGTTTATATTTCACAGTTAAGTCTCATAATAGAATGATCAAAGATAATAAGAAAGCCAAGGTCTGAAAAAAGTCCCATTAGCGGCTTTCTACCTTAATCACACATCACAGTCTCATTCTTCACATTTTGTGTAAATTTCATCAATTGTCTCGATACCAAATTACCATGAAATGTATGTGAAACATGAGACTGTGTGTAGTTTATTTTTATCGAGTGCACCGGGATTCTCTCCCATATGTCCATCGTCCCCAGAAGACTTGTTAGTTGGGTTACGGGGGGATAGTTCAAGATAGAGGAGACACCCCGCTCCAGAGGCCATCCTGGGTCTTTTAGTGCCCGGTGTGAAGCACCTAGTACACTGCACCTCGGTTTAACGTCTCATGTGAAAGACTAGTTAGTAGGTTATTTGTAGCGTGTAGCGGGGGCTCGAACCTGCGACCCTTGGGTTGTTAAGCCAATGCGTTACCACTAGACCACGGCTCCGCCACAACATGTGATTCGAACGCATACCACTTTATAGGCCAATCACAATCTTCGCGCTTAAAAATATGGCAAATTAGATCTTATTCTTTACATGTGTGTGAAAAATATGATGTTTGAAAAATATGATCCTACAGTGCCAATATATTTTATATCCAAGCTACGCCCCTGGCTCCCGATCGAACATCTTCGCAAAATTAATGGCGGAGATCTTAAGGAAATCGTACCGTAACATATTTTTGACTTTCCGCGTAAATTTACAACATCAATCCGGAATTTCCGGGAACAGAGTTCAAAATAGCTCGTCCCTCTGTCTAATTACAACATCAAAAAGACAACGCTGGCTGCATAACAGATTAAACCTCGGTTTTATGTAATTCGCAGAAAAGTTTACTGGCTATTATCAACTGTGGAAAAAAAGATGTATACAGCAACCTTAATTTACGGAAAGTTATTAGAAAGTTATTATAACTCTATAAAGTAATTATTTTCTTGAAAGCGCTCTTTTAGTACTGATGTCAATTATGTATGATAGAAAATTGCGTTATCAAGGTGTTATGATCTCTAAACATACAAGTTTTGTTTTCCTCACAATATTTAATATTTTGAGAACATTGATCATGCTGCAGCAACATCGTCAGCCTCTTTATCATCATCCTTACCATCACCTTCATCATCATCATCATCCTCATCATTATCATGTCGATTCAATGAATTGTTCCGTAAATATGTAGCACAATGTATTGCTTTCAAAAATTTCAAAGTACTTATTCACAAAAAAGTATCTGAGATGTTTTGTCCTTTTTCACCGAATTTTTACCAGTCACGTTAAAGCACTTTTGCTTATCTTTGTAGAATTCTCAAAGGCTCTATCGCTCCTTCTGCCCAATTTACTCCGTGAAGAACTACCGCCAAAAGAATTTGCATATTGTACTTATATTAAAGCAAATCTTAAACGTGGTTCTCATTATTGGTACTTATTTTTGACCAGAATTAGCTCGAGAGAAGGTAAACATCAGCACCTTTATTTGCCTCTTTATCGTCAGCAACAGCAACAGCAACAAAACCAACGCAATAATTATCATGTTTTCGTGGTCGTTGTGATACTAGACGCAATGAACATACTTGCAATCATTATTATCAGCATTAGCAGCAGCAACAGCAGTAAAATCATCAGCATTATTATCGTTATCATCATCACCAGCAGCATCTACGTTATCATCATCATCATCATCAGCAGCAGCAGCAGCAGCAGCAGCATGATCAGCAACATCATAGTCATCATCATCAGTAGCATAACATCATCATCATCTTTTTCATGGTCATCAGCAGCAGTATCAGCAACATCATAATCAACAGCAGCAGCAGCAGTAGCAGGAACATCATCATCATCTTCATGATCATCATCAGGAGCAGCGGTATCATCTTGTTCTTCTTCATTATCAGCAGCAGCAGCAACATCAGAATCATCACCATGCCATTGTTGTTAACATCAGTATAACTGTTTAATGTTTTTTTTTAACTGTTATATGGGTTTGATATAATAATTCAATATTAGGGTTTGTAGAGTGCTCATTAAAACACTGTTTAACTCTTCGGTATAATGCTTAACCGACGACGATATTATTTAAAATGATTGAAATCAGTGTGTGTTTTCCTCTGTTTTCTTTATATACGTTTGCAATGATCAACCTGTTCAATTCTTTTGACAGAAAACTTTCACTACCAGTCGAAATAGTGTGTTCTATGCCACAACGTTACGTAGCGTCTGTATTACATACTAAAACTCTGTTTTCGCAAAAAATGTGAGTAACACACGTTTTCAGTACCAAAACATACAATTATTGTATGAATTTTCGATTGACGTAAAACTATTGCAGTCAAAATAGTGTATTCGATATCTCAACGTTATTTAAGTATCAACATATGTCTGGTACATACACATGCACTATAATCCTTACCCCATACCGTTTTCTTGACGGGGTGAGTATTTTCGTCTACATTTTACGTAAAGACGTTTCCAGTACTAAAACATGAAATTCTTGTATGAATTTCGATTAACGTAAAACTATTGCAGTCAAAATAGTGTATTCGATATCATACGTTGCTCTTATATACTGCACACTTCTTCCCCAATACCCAGCTATGGAAGCGTCCGAGTGCCACAGTCTATATTATTTTTGTATTCCATTATCTCATAATTAGCAGATACAAAGCCCTAATTAGGGGATATTATGTCCTTATTATGAGATAGTAAGTCCTTAATAGGAGATACTAAGTCCTAAATAGGACTTAATAAGTCCTAATTAGGATATAGTATGTCGTAATGAGGAGATACTAAGTCCTTATTAGGAGAGACTAAGTCCTAATTAGGTGATAGTATATTATAATTATGAGATAGTAAATCCAAATTAGGACATACTAACTCCTATTTAGGTGATAATAAATCTTAATTAGGAGATAGTATCTCCTAATTAGGAGATAGTAAGTCCTAATTCGTATACAGTAAGTCCTAATTAGGAGACACTAAGTCCTAATTACGAGATACTAAGTCATATTACAGTATCTGCTATTTAGTATCTCGTAAATACCCGGCAGTAGGTATTTTCGTCTGAATTTTAGGTATGAAACGTTTTAGCTAACCAAGACATACAATTCGTGTATGAACGTCGAGTGTAGAAATGCTGTATTCACCATCTCAATATAGACATAGCGTCAACACGTCTCGTGTTAATTCTAAAACACTTCCGCTTGGCCCATTGCTTGACAACGTCTAGCACATAAAATATTTCCACTTTCTGCCTAATTTACGCCGCCAATGCTTCTTAGTCCGATTCGTTTGAAATTCAGTCATGTGTTGGCCATTTAAGACGACATGCTTTGGAATTAACCTGGCCATATATATTTCACGTTTTGGGGAACTAACGGAAGCTTCCTATAGTGCCATCTTGGAAGCGTTTTTTGATTCGTATGTACGAGTTGCTAAATCGTAGTTACGAGTTAGTAATTCGTAATCACGAGTGACCATGTTGTGATAACGAGTTACTATGACGTAATTACGAGCTATTAATTGTAATAACGAAAAAAAATCTTTAATACTGAGATAATTTTGTTCTATTAACGACATACTTACTCGTAAGTACCACTTACCAGGTTACGATTCATTAAGTTGTTATTACGAGTTATTGAATATAATTATGATACAAAGAACACGTGTCCAAAATTGAGATAATGAAGTTTTAATCTCGTCAGATTATGTTGTCAGGTCATTTAATAATCGAAATAAATTTCGCTTTATCGTTGTCTATCTGTACATAAACAAAGATTTTTTTATCAAAAAAGTTGTTAATTGACAGATAAACAACTCAAAATCGTCAATTATTTCTTAATTGAAAAGCAATCAAATCATTGAAAAAAAAAACACACACTTTTCTGATCATGACGAACACTGGTAGAAAATCGTAAACCAACTAAACGTGAATTGCAAGTCTGATTTCGCTAGACGATTCTAATGACATTAGTTTGAATCCGATTAAAAAAAGACGTTTTTGGTAAGTCAGAATTGCAACAAATTTCCCAAGAATAGCTCTTGAAATAATTTAAAAGTAAGACGCATTTAGTAAGACGGAGTGGTAACAAAACGCAGAGCCAATGAATAGTTCTTCTTGAGAAAAGAACAGCAACAATTATATAAGCAAAAAACGCAACGCGCAATAAAACAAAATTAATTGTAAGTTGGCGTGCCTTTTGTCATCGAATTTGTCTTCATGTGTTTTGTATTGTCTTTCATTCAGAAAGATGGTTGCAATATAGGGAAAAATACACAGACGGACATAGCCACCATTCGTTCGGTCGGTGATAATGAACACAGTTCCGTCACCCTGTAAATATGACATCACGGTAACACCATGCAAACATCTTGTTGTGATCGAATGTCATCTTAAAAGCACTCGATGCATCAGTGATTTAATAGAAAAAAATAATCGTTGGAATGCGTTGATGTCACTTTACTATACGACTATTTCATGTACAGTATGTTTGTAAATAATGAATAAGCGTGCGTGTGTTTTCATGTACAGTATGTTTGTAAATAATGAATAAGCGTGCGTGTGTTATGCTACCAAATTGTAATGCATTGCGTCTAAAGGTTATATAAAAGAACAGTTGTGGTCTACGAATTGTAGAATAATCATCGTGTCATATGACGTCATAAATTTATTCAACATTTGGGATTGGTCGATCCCTCATGATTTAAAATCAACGTGTAGCAAAATATGGCCAGTTTACAGTATATAAATTTGCTCTTGATCGATCCGTCATAATTAGAAATTAATGTGTCGCAGAATATTCCAGTTTACAGTAAACGTTTGGCGTCCGGCTGTTTGTCATAATTAGAAATCAATGTATCGCATATACTCGCAAGTTTACAGTATAATTTTGGCGTGGGAAGAAAATGCAAATGTTGTTTTGTTTTTGCTTGCGTTGTCGTCTCTTTTTGGCAAAGGAGCGCTGTCTGCATTATGGAATCATTAGTTTTCGTCTGCAATCCGTTTGCCTGTATTAATATATACTATTACGATGCTAAATTGGTTCTGAACATAGTCTTACTTATATCAGACTTTGTACAAATATATAGCCAATTATACGCTTATCAATAGTTTCCCCATATGGGGGTGGGGGCGGGGGGGGGGGGAGCGGCGGGCATATACGGGACTTTAGGCTGAAAGCAATTCCCGACAGGCGGGAATTTGACACGCTGAATGATTACGGGCCCCGGGAAATAAACTTTGTTCGGATTTTAGATCCCAATAATATTGCCCCCCACCCCCGGGCCATTTGCTGCACAAATTAAGCATCCCCTATTGAGGGGATTTATTTAAAAAATGCCTGGCGCTAGGATGGGGAATTAGACCCCCCCCCCAAACAAAAAAAAAAAAAATACAATAAGTCAAATCCCTGGGTTCGCCAGCCGCTCCCCCTGGTAAAAAAATATTGATAGGTGCATTATTAAAGGTTGCACATTCTCAAATGTTGCAACCGAATATCAACGTTGGCGCCATTTCGCAAAAAAATAGTTGTATCCGGTTGCTCGCATGTCCCTTGGTATGAAATTTAAATCAAATTCTAAAACTTGCTCCATAATATTTTGTGCTTAGGATCTGTTACGAACTGAATACTTCGCTTAAGGAAAGCTTTTAGGAACACACACAGAAACCCGACCTTCATCCAATGAAATTGATTGTAACAAACACACAATTACATAGTCTCACCACATCGTTTTGAAAGCGACAATTTAATTGGCTACTGCAAAGGTCATCTCAACGTGACATAAAACATATCCAGTTAGTAAATAATATGTAGCGTAAGAACATGTTATTTGTATTTGTATTTTTTAATTTCCTGCGAATTATCATAATTTAAAGCAACTTCATCGTTAACGTGTATTTCAAACTTGTTCCAAATTCTAAACGTTTTAACGACGTCAAAAAACAAAAACAAAACAACAAAAACACACGCTTGTGAATATCTATAAACACATTTCTATGGTTTTCTTAATATTCTACCATGTGTAAATCGCGTGTCAGAATATGAACAGAACAGAACAGAATAGTTTATTTCGACTTAAGCATAGAACAGCTCATCGTCATTAACATAAGTATATAAAATACATGCGTATGTAATACAAACATATACATCAGTTCAATAACAAGTACAAAAACATGAAGTATACATGCTTGGCGTGAGAGTGCCACACGGATGGAGGTTAACATTTGCATTATCAAAATGACAACATCATATACATATTTGAACAATTACAATATAATAATATATCATATATTTGTTTTAATTTGTGTAAAGAATAATAAATTTATCCTAGATATATACGACTGTTCTCTTATTTTAAAGCATTTTAAACAAAAAATGGCTAGTTTTCTAAGGACTATTTTGTTTGTAGTATTTAAGAGCTCGATAAACTTGAACATATTTGGACAGGGCCTATAATATTTTGGAATAAGTTTTTTTCTGCACTCTGAGTAGTATGGACATTTTAATACAAAGTGGTATTCATCCTCGATGTCATTAAGATTGCATAACACACATTTACGTTGATCTCTGACTATGTTCTGATATCTTCCTGTCTCAATAAATAATTTGTGCGGTGACAAACGCAATTTAGCAAGTATATCCCTATGCTTTTTTCACAATATCAAGATACGAAGATTTTTGGAATACCGGTTTTAGTTCTTTAAATAAAACCATTGAACTAGATGCTGAGGCACTATTATGCCAGTTTGTGATGTACTGGTCTCGTAATCGATTTTTAAGTAGTGGGATAAATTGATCGATATTCACTGATTCGGGAAATAGCCATACATCGGTAAAACCGGTTTGGTTTAGAATGTCACGTACTTTCGATGACCAATTTACAGTTTGATTTTTACAATCGATTTCTAATCTCTGTAATAAAGCAACATGTTTAAGAATACAATTTCCTTGTTTAACGGTATATAGTTTCAAAAAGTATTTAACGATCCTTACATATCTATCTATATAAAGAGGGAATCGACCAACTTCGGTATAGAGCGATAATGAATTTGTTGACATTTTTACATTCAGAAGTCTTTTGCAAAATTGTCGATGGACGCGCTCAATATTGTCCGCTTTTATAAACCCCCAAACCTCGCAATTATAGTTCAGGATGTACAATACATATGCGTTGAATAAATTGAACATGATACTTATTGGTACATTCATATCTTTTGTTAGAGTGAACAAGAAATGCATTGCTCTGATAGCTTTGCCATACAGTGTATTTGTGGCTGGCACAAATGATCCACCACTAGACATGACAATTCCAAGATAATTTAAAATTATTTACAATTTCTAATTCTTGACCTTTATATGTCCATCTTAATGTTTTGCTAAGTGCCCCCCCTTTTCGAAATACCATTACTTTGGTTTTATCAATATTAACTGTCAAATTCCACTTATTACAATATATTTTTAGATTATTAAGTGATTCTTGCAGGCCCTCCTGTGTTTCAGAAAATAAAACGGCGGCGTCAGCAAATAGCAATAAATAGATAGATATTTGATTTAATGTAATGCCCGCGTTAATACCATTCTGTAGGTCAAATTCAATGTCATTAATAAACATAGAGAACAGGATCGGAGATGTTATCTCCCCCTGGAATAACCCAACGTTACTATTGAATATGTCTGATAGTTTTCCCATGTGTTTAACCTGTAATTTTACTTCTTCGTACATGGATCGAATAAGGGATATGAGTTTTCCGTCGATGCCTATATTAATCATTTTACTCCATAACTGACTGCGATTGATGACGTCATAGGCCTTCCGGTAGTCTATATAACAACAATATAGCTTATCTTTATTCTGCAACTGTCTTTCTATGAGAGCGTTAAGGATGAATATTGCATCGACTGTGCTACAATTTGGTTTAAAACCAAACTGTGCATCAGTTAGAATATCATTTGTTTCCGCCCACTGTTTCAGGCGTTCATTTATTATACTCGTGAACAATTTTGCAAAACAACTTATCAAGGTAATTCCCCTATAATTATTTGGGTCTGACAAGTCCCCACGTTTATATATAGGTATAATAACCCCGGATGACCAGCTGCGTGGAAAACGCTTTTTATCAAGTATGTAATTAAATAGTATTTCTAACGGTTTGACAATAACATGTATTGTTTCTTTAAAGTATTCATAGATAATGTTGTCGTGCGCATGAGCTTATTATTATTTAACCGCCTTGTCGCCCTTGTTATTTCTTCTTCTGATATAGGCCTATCTAACTCGGGGTATGAACTTTCTGTGTATTGCCTATTATCAAATTCATGTAAGAAACTCCCGGCATCGAATGAGTTTATATTTACGTCTACTTCAGTCGCTAACCTACTGAAATAATCGTGAAATTCTTGTAATGATATAGTGTCTGTGTTTTGTGATGCAGGTGTGCGTTTAAATAATTTCCAAAATTCCCGGGGTGATTTCCGTCTCATATTATTCATTTGCTTACTCTGCTCTTGGTTGTATTTTAATTTTGTTTTCCTACATGTGTATTTGTATTCCTTTTTCATTGCAATCATTTGTTCTCTTGTAAGTCTAATTTTATTGAGATTGTACTCATATAATGCTCTTGTATATTGAATATGTTTGTTTTTACACTCTTGGTTAAACCATTTTTGTTTATTTTTATCTAAACATAAAAATCCTTTATTTTCAGTTCTAATAGTATGTTTAAAGTATTTTTCTCCGTTAGAATTTAAATAATTTGAAAATTCTCCAGCTAGAATATCTGGGTCACATGGTGAGTCAATTAGAGACAATAGTGTTTGTTCCAGATTATGTACATCGCACGATACATCTCTTACAAAATCACCCTTACTCTCGGGTTTCCATTTAAAATAAACCCTCGGATTACTTTTACCGTTTAGAATAGTATAATTTGTGCGGAGATCAAATGTCAACGGCGCATGATTGGAGAATTCCGTGAAATTGTGTACGGTAAAATCCGAAATATCCTTAAAATTTGTACTTTCTGTTAAAACATAATCCACCAAGCTTTCGCCGTTATGTGTGTAGCACGTAATCTTGCCTATATTGTAGTCGTTAAATTAAACGACCATTCACGATACGAATATTGGTAGCTTTGCATACGTCTAACAAGTAGTCACCAAATTGATTCGTGCCGGGGTCGCAAGTTGAGCGTGGGAGTGGGGTATTAATATCTGTGTCAATGCCAAAATCATTATCGCTCATATACCTATCATGTTCAATATAATCTGCTTTAGGCCCTGTTCGCGAATTTGTGTCCCCAGTTACAAATACTTTTCCTTTGTTTTGATAAAAATTATATCATATTCCATTTTTTGGAAAATATCATCGTTATACATATAATGAGCAGGAGAGTTTTCAGGTGCAATATATATAACACATAAGTATACATCAGATTCAATATTAAAAAATGCTCTATCTAATTTAAGCCATACAATACAATCAATATCATTCTTTACTAATGTGACACCTTTACGAATAGAGTCTTTAATATAACGAACAATACCACCACTTGAGCGCTTCGCTCTACGGTGTTGAAAACGTCTAGATGAGTGAATCGGGTTGCTATACCCTTTCAAGTCTATTATAGAGTCTTTATTTGTCCAAGTTTCAGTCAAGCATATTATATCGTGTTCGTATAGGAAAGATGTGAACTTACTATCGGAGCGTTTTGGTGTAGTTAGTCCTTCAACATTCCATGTGACAACTTTTACGACACTCTCACGTACATCCTATTCCACATACAATTGCCGGTTTATGTACAGTTTGTCAATTTTAAGGAACGCTTCATTGCCTTCGGCTCTCGCCTTTTTCATTATTGGTGTAAGTTTCCGTCGGACGTCCATTACTTCCTTGGGATATTGTTCTGATATTCCGAACACGGTTCCCTTCAACTGCTTGGCTTCCTTGCGGACCCTCTCCTGGGTAAGGACTGTACGCAAAATGACGGGGTTTTCTTGACATTTTATTTGGCACTCGATGGGCCGGGATTTAGTCTATGCTTGTCGGCCAATCACGTGTCTTTGTCCCCGTGACAAGTGTTATGAAAGTGAATTAATAACGGAGAGTTTTGGGCCAAATAATAATATAGCCTGTATTAATATATTTCTCGTTGTAAGCATACGGGTATATTTCAGTGCGATATTATAAGAGTACTTGATAAAGTTGTAAATAATTAGAATCTTTGTAAATTTATACATTGTCGTAGTCATCGCCGTCATCGTCAGTATCAGTAGCAGGCAGTAGTAGTAGTAGCAGTTATAATAGTAGCAGCAGCAACAGTAGTATCAGCTGTAGTAGTACTGATTGTTGTTGTAGTCGTAGCCGTAAAGAAGAAGTAGCAGCAGCAGCAGAGTAGTTATAGTGGCAGTAGTAGTAGTAGTAGTAGTAGTAGTAGTAGTAGTAGTAGTAGTAGTAGTAGTAGTAGTATTGTAGTAGTAGTAGTAGTAGTAGTAGTAGTAGTAGTAGTAGTAGTAGTAATAGTAGTAGTATTGTAGTAGTAGTAGTAGTAGTAGCAGTAGTAGTAGTAGTAGTAGTAGTAGTAGTAGTAGTAGTAGTACATGTATTAGTAGAAGTATTGTAGTAGTAGAAGTATTGTAGTAGTATTAGTAGTGGTAGTAGTAGTAGTAGTATCAGCAATAGCAGCAGCAGTAGAATTAGTAGCAGTAGTAGTTGGTGGTGTTGCCATTGTTGTAGTTGCTGTCGTTGTCAATGTCGTTAAATACCTCCTTTTCTTGGCTCTTTCATACAGTTCTAAATCCCATGTACTTTTATATGACCGGGGATCGGTTATCTAACCGTTAGGAAGCCAGAATTTGTCCGTTATTTAGCCAAGTGGAATAAATATCCTTGCAGTGATATTTGATTGTTGTTAACGAAAATTTCCTTGTATCTTTCCGTGAAGTATTCCTAAAATTGTCTCTGTTTCGTGGATGAGATCTATTTATCACGGTAAAATAAACCCAATTTGTTGAGTTTAGTGAATTTACACAAGCACGCGAGAGGACGTTATCTTTATGTGATGTTTCCCCTTTGTTAGACGTATCAGGTGCGGTTCCAGGAGCGGAGCCAGGAGCGGTCCCAGGATCTTGAGTTACAGGAGGCGGACCTAGGGCGGACCTGTTCATTACTAGTATCTGAAAACAGCCCACAACAAATGCTTTGGTCTCTCTTACGTGTTCGGAAAAGGAAAAACTTTAATGAAAATACCAAAGAATGGGTTTAATTGTTACAATAGTTGATTGACGAACACGTCATTGGCAACAAATGCATATGTATTGAGATATTTGGAGGCATAAACATGGAATGTAGGAACATTTTAGAGTAGCCGTTCGCCGCTTTCGCCGCCTCTGAAACCGCCTATGAGTATGGTTCCTTAAAGTGTGTTATACTATGTACGATATTTCACATTCTCATTAATATCAAATCCTAACAGTGTTAGTATCTGAAGACATCGTATAGCACGTTCAAATGACCTTCCGAACACTAAAACATCAGCCCTGCTGCACCCAATGAAATTGCCTTTTGCACAGCAATGTTTGCCCACGGTTGTTGAAAAGTGATGCATTTCCAGCAGATCCTGGGGAATAAATAATTTAGTATCGTTTATGAAAAGTCATAAAATGAAATGGAAAAAATGTCCATTATTTTGGGGAAAAAAAACGATTCACACTTACATATACGAGTCGAGCCCGTCGAGCTCCTCGACCAAACGTAATTTGGTGAGGATTTCCAATGACTCGAACACGCAATCTGAATACTGGTTCCGCTGGCAGTTCGGAAAAAGGCGAACTTAAAACCACGCAAATTAGCCGGGTTTTTTTTTTCAAGAATGAGCGAAAGGTAGATACCGCGAAATACCGGTAAATAATTTTATAGTATATATGCTTAATACGTGCCAAAACAGGTTGTGCTTCGGCGGCAAGACTTTAAATGCAAGTGAATTAAACGCAGATATTTTTAAAGGATCCAAAAATAATATGCTAATTTGTATTTGCATGTTGACTTGTACAAATATGTTTTCGCTGAATTCGCCGTGAAATATGTGGTATTACAACAAAGGTCCGCCAAAATCAGAATATTGACTCGTCCAATTAATGTATTTCGAAACAACTTTTTTTTAATGGACTGCGAATAAGAGATGTTATGCGGTGATTTGTCTCGTAAATTTGACATCTTAAAAGCCTTTAATTTCTTTCCACACTATTAAGATCTCGTGAGAGCTTTTTTTTATTGCTGATTGAAGTTTTATTGTGAATAATCATGCAAAACTGGTTAGAAATAGGTTTGACAACGCGACGTTTTTTATGTTTAAACGTAAGTCCATAAATGTTCAACGAATTTGAATGCACATGTTTATGGTAACATATGCTCTGACAAATCCGTTCTTCTTTCCCTCATCCTTCCTTCCTTCCTTCCTTCCTTCCTTCCTTCCTTCCTTCCTTCCTTCCTTCCTTCCTTCCTTCCTTCCTTCCTTCCTCCTTCCTTCCTTCCTTCCTTCCTTCCTTCCTTCCTTCCCTCCCTCCTTTCCTTCCTTCCTTCCTTCCTTCCTTCCTTCCTTCCTTCCTTCCTTCCTTCCTTCCTTCCTTCCTTCCTTCCTTCCTTCCTTCCTTGCTTCCTTCCTGCCTGCCTTCCTTCCTTTCTTCTTTCTTACATTCCTTCATCCTTCCTTCCATTTCTTCCTTCCATCCTTCCTTTCATCCTTCCATCCTTCCTTTCTTCCTTCCTTCCTTCATTCCTCCTTTCAGTCATTCATTCCTTCTTCCATTGTTTCCTTCATTACTCGCCGGGCCGGCTAGCTCAGTTGGTAGAGCGCTGGACTACAAATCCGAGAACGCGGGTTCGATTCCTAGTCCGGCCACATAACTTGTGTGGTTATTGGTCATGAAATTATTTCTACGGCCATTCTCCGCCTACCTCTGATTCAAGTAGGGCAATTGTCACTTACTGGCATAAGTATGTGCACTTAGTACTGGTAAACCATCTTACCCAGGAACAGTGTGAGTAGGTTAACTGACCGCCGTTATATGACTGAAATACTGTTAAATACGGCGAAAAATCCAAACAAACATCCTTCATTACTCCCTTTCTTCCCACTTTCTATTCCTTCATCTTTCATTTGTTCATTCCTTGCTGCCTTATATCCTAGCTTTCTTCGATATGCTTTTCCTAAAGTATTTCACTTTCCCTTTATTCATTTCGTTGGTACATCTTCTTTTCTCTTCGATCGATTTGCACTCATTGAATATGCCATTGGCACATACATCTATCAACTATCCAGAATACCGAAAGCTAATGGGGAAATAAAATTTGCTATTTTGTCAGCTTTTGGAAAGAAATCATGTGTTTCTTCAACTTCGAATTCCACTTGATCTCTGTTTATGCGCATAATTCGACACTTCTTAAATTTGCGACGACATAAATTGTCATTTTCTACATAGTCACTGCTTTTTATTCATCTGCGCATGCCATAGAATGGTTGCGCGCTTGTAATAAATAATATTCGAATCGCGAATGGTTTGTTGTAATTTAGTTAAACCAGTGCGTTGTTATTATAATTTCATTTTAATGCAGACAATTTAGAGCGATCTAACTTTAGTTAAAGACACAGCATGTAACTTCATTGGGGATTAAATTTGCACTACCTCTTAACATCATTAGCAAATTACATTTTAAAAGTATACTAATAAACAAACACAACGTGCGTATAGATAAAACTATTAAGGTTGAATAAACAAAGTCAAAATTGAACAAAGATGTAACCTAGATATGTAACATGTATTAATTACCTCAGGTATAGTAAAAACAAAGTGAAGTAATTATATGCAGTTATTATTATAGTTGTTGTTGTTTTTTTTTCCCAAAAGTTGAGTGAATTTTTTTCTTGTAGACTCCAGGCTATTGTGTTCTTATATCATTGGTTAGAAATAGTTGATATTAAAAACAACAACGTGTACACGCTTTAAGATGTCTACTATGGAAGCATTCCGGTGCCAATTGAATATTGTGTTTTACTTCGTAAGTACGACCTATTAGCTCATAATTACGACATAAGAACTCGTAATTACGAATTAACTGTTTCGTAGTTACGACTTTGTAATTGGTAATTCGTACTTACGAGTTAGTATGTCGTCATGAACTCTTAATTACGTTAATATTGATTTTTAAATCTCTTAATTACGACTTAGTTATTCGTCATTACGACATAGTTACTCGTCATTACTACTTAGCTATCTCGTAATTCCGACTTAGCAACTCGTAAATACAACTAAGTAACTCGCCATTACGAGATGAAACACAATTTCAACCTTGCGCCAGGCAGATTCCAGAATCTTCTAATTGTATCCACGAATATCGCTGCGTAAGAATTTGAGATAATCAAGTGAACAATGAGCACCGGAGACCAACTGGCAAGAATCATATGTTAGCAGATAGTCAAGCCGATATTCTTATAAAATGAATGAACCAAGTTTCCCGCGAGTCGGGTATAATGGCTGTAGCATGTATTCATTATCTAAGACTAATCCCCGATGACGAGATTATGAACGATTGTTCTCACGTAGAAAGAGATATTCGGTCGAAAAAAAGAAAAAGATGGTTTTCGTTGAACTTTTGTTTTTTTTTCACACGAGTTATTCTGCGATTTGTTTCTCCGTCGAACATCTGCGAGTGTGAACTCTTTTATGTCTAATAACTACGAGTC
Organism: Congeria kusceri; assembly: GCA_027627225.1. Classification (NCBI taxonomy): domain Eukaryota; kingdom Metazoa; phylum Mollusca; class Bivalvia; order Myida; family Dreissenidae; genus Congeria; species Congeria kusceri. The sequence goes on along the minus strand of CM051026.1, from coordinate 53,366,391 downwards.
CTTTTATGGACTTCCTTACTGTATATATTATAATGTATATTTTACAGTTCATTCATTTTCAAAATATACTAAGATGAACAAATATCACTTGAAATCAAATAGTTAAACATAAAAATAAAGACGGATTCACTAAATATATAGTAAAACAACCATTTTAAACACGAGTGTCGACTTTGGTTTCTTTTATAAGAATTGTGCAACTGGCTGTATAGTCGATCTCCAAATTGTTGTTTGTTTTCCGATAAACAACGATAAATCGAAAATTATTTATTAAATAAGTTAAAATAAGTAATAAAATGCTTTCATCGAAAGAAGGTTTATTGGCCGATAAACAACGATAAATCGAAAATTATTTATTAAATAAGTTGAAATAAGTAATAAAAGGGTTTCATCGGAAGAAGGTTTTCACTTGTATATATCACACAACGGGCATTTGATCTTGGGGATTCTATTTTTATTGATGTAATTTCTAATAATCGCTGGTTGTAACGGTAAGATTATTGTTAATTAACCAGCACTATCGTAGTATAAATTTCTTGCTAATGTTTTCTTAAGAAAGACGCAATAAAATATCAGCCCTAATTGGAACACGGTGTAACTTACTGAAGGAAATTCAAATAGGAAATGTGGTCCATATTATCCCGTAGGGACATTTACTGGCGACTAATTTTTGGTACAATAAGATTTTGATTTCATAAATGCTCATCACATTTCCCGTTTAAAGAAATTTGCAGTTATAATTCACTTATTGTCCTGTGGACATGTCATAATTAAGAAACAGTAAATTATCCTGGGGTATTCGGATTTAATTAAAACGAACGTAATCTACAACGATGATACAATCTACGAAATATGGAGGCGTTTACACTCCGAACGGATTGTTATACACAAGTGTGGTTTTATGCCTGTATACATGCATTTGTCATTCAATGTATCGCCTAGGATCTTAGTTCTAAGCCTCTCTGCTACGGAATCCGGTTAGTGCCATATGGAATATCGTGCCTCTTATCGTGTCTCGCTTCGCATCTCGTGTCTCGACCTTTGAACGCGAGGCAAGAGAATTGCGCGAGACAGGAAGCGAGGCATGATTTTTTACCGCGAGACACGAAGCGAGACACGACACGATAATTGGGCGAAACTCGAATCGAGACACGATATTTTGGCCGCGATATTTCGTGGTACTTGATACTGCGACAGTGCGAGATCTCGTGTTACAATATCGTGCCTCGCTTCGTTTCTCGCGGGAATATCGCGTCTCGCTTAGTGTTTCGCGCAATTCTCGTGTCTCCCCCTCGCCGTAAGAGGCACGATATTCCATATGGCACTCACCGGATTCCGTACTGACTCTACATAAACGTATCTAAATAACGAGACTAAACTGATATTCTCTATATATATATACCCGCTAAAACAACTACATTTATATTCATTTAAAACGCAAGACATTTCCTTCTCGAAGATGAAAGTGAGAACGTTCGCAATTTTTTTTTCAAGCAGAAAAGGACGTTCTTAAAGTCGACAATTATCTGTATTCAAAATAAACGAGTTTTTAAATAAAAGACAGATCCAATGATTTTGATTCACGCTACGCAGTGGTTTCTCTACAAATTGTAAGGTAGTGCTGCCAGTTAGGAACTATTTTCTGTCTAATTGGATACTATTTTATTTGTCTTCACGCCATTGCGTGATGGGAAATGGCATGCCTAGCACAGTCAAACAGATTAGATATTTTCTGAAATAATACGTCTACATGTACATGGCACTTCTGTGTCCAAATATTTCTGTGTCCGAATATTTCTGTGTCCGAATTCACCAATGCGTTCTTAGGCTTAAGAAGTAAGAATAAAGAATATTATCACATGCTATACATTGTCTCCCGTGTAATACAACCATTACTAATATTTCTATATTACGCATGTGTAAGGTAACATTTTGAGCGTTTTCATTGGCTACATATTCTTTGACTTACCAATCGCATGGCGTTATTTTGGTGAAATGACGTCGTCAACATGAAATTACGTCATGCCAAAACACAACTTTTAGAATGTATCAACATGTTTTGGTAAAATTAGACGGGTTTTTTTTCGTTTAAAAGCATATGATAAAAAAGATCTGACACTCGTTGTCATTTCATACCATATTTTATTTAATGCTTTGTAGTGAAAATAGAAAAATATCAGTGAGATATATCCCTATATCACTCACTGTGAGGGACTACTATTTTGGGTTCCGATTTAATACGGTAAATGAAACGGACCGTCATCGATGCCGGGCTCAAAACTGTGAAATGACGTCATTATTTTGACGTCATGACGTTATGATTCCCGTGATATTTTCCAATAAAATGTAAGACAAAGGTTAAAAAAGCATTAAATAAAAAGAAAATGTGTTTGTTTTCGGTGTGATATCGCGTGATATATTAACAATTTACATATTTTCACTTGCGCAAGGGCTCGTGAAAATATTAATTGTCTCCCTTTCCGGTGATGATATCACGCGTTATCACACCGAAAACAAACAAATATCATCTATTTATTAAACTCGTCAAGGAAATTCGTTAGGAAAGGCTCGCTTACATACAAAATTCCTGAACTCGTTTAATAAAATATCGTCTAAAATGACAACTCGTGTCAGATCCTATATTTCTTTAAACTGTTCTATGCCTTAAGGTAGAAAGCCCCTAATGGGACTTTTTTTCAGACCTTGACTTTCTTATTATCTTTGATCATTAAATCTATTATGACACTAAACTGTGAAATATAAACAAAATCTAACCACACGTTTTGACAAAAATGCGATTTTTGTTATAACCCCTCATTTTTCTACTTCAACCTAAAATTTTGATGGGGTACACTTACAAAAATGACTGACATATTGTCAAAATGTATTTTATTTATTCCTGAATAGCTTTAATGTATACGTTAAAGATGTATCTTATGAACAAGTATAACAAACATAAGTACTAAAGTTGACCAAAAATACTTATGACATTAAATTTGGCTAAGCATATGGTAAAAAACAACAGATTTCATTACAGCAAAAATACGCCAAACACCATTTTTTGTAAAAAAACAAACACTTTTATTTCATAGTATGTCAAAATCAGCAATACCAAAATATAATATAACCTTATCCAAAAGGAAAAAGGTATAAATTGGCATAGATTCACCACAAAAATCTCAAGGTATTACATTTGGAGTGAAGCAACCCTATGTTATAAAAAAGTGAAAATTATGACAAATAAGACAAGTACAAAAGCATATTTTGTCCTTCTATTTTAAAATATTTTTTCTCTTCTAATTATAATCTAATAGCAGTATCGATATTAAATGATTTATTTTTGCATTCATGTTAAAGAAATAGTGCTGTGTGTAAACATTTTAAATACAAATGTAACAAGCTGAGGTTCACATATTCTTGGTTACCAAATTCAGAAAAATAAAAAACATTTTTTAATAAGTGTGTGTTTCAAAAAATTCCATTGACATTTTCATTACATTGGGTTAACAAGAGTTTCAAAAAACTGGCAAATCTTTGTGATAACTTCATCAAAACTCTTCTTGGAACGTGTGACTATTGGTAAAATGTCAGTTTTTGAACAAAAAGTGTCTCTTAGACCATTTTCATCATTTCGCCGATACATAATTTTCAGACGTTTTTTTTACAGTGGTAGATTTCGGCAAAATTCCTCAGTGGAACTGGTCCAAGTTTACACAATTAACAGTATTTTAAATTACCCAACAGAACACCAAACTCGATCACCCGACGTCCCGCTCACCACCCATCTCGACTGACTATTTTTCGAAGTTTTTGGTGTGAATGAATGTTATTTTACAGCAAGGAACACGTATCTCCTTTACGCAGATATGTTTTTATATACGAATAATCATGTTCAATAATACTAATAATCCTTGGACGTTTGTTTATTTCGCGAAAATAATTTTTGTTTCGGATCAGATCGATTAGATTTACGGTTAGTGGCGAATTGGCCGAAGTTAACCGATATTTCGCGAGTATTTCCGAAGTCATTAGGACCTTCCTACCTTAAACACTCATAATTTGAATCTTATTTAGTATTCAACTGCGCTAGTTGTAGCTTCGTTATTTCAAATAATGTATTAATGACAAAAGCAACATAGGTAGCCCACATATTTGCGAACAAGCACGTTTTTTGTCATAAGTGTAGTATTCAACTGCGCTAGTTGTAGCTTCTTTATTTCAAATAATGTATTAATGACAAAAGCATATAGCCCACATATTTGCGAACAAGCACGTTTTTTGTCATAAGTCTATTCTTTATTCTTAAGCGTAAGAATGGGTTGGTGAATTCGGGCCCTGGTATATACATATATTTATTAAGCTTCTAAGAAAAAAAATGATTGTCTTAAAATCGTTAACTTCCTTAATGCTTTGTCTATGTCATTTATAATAAATTTAGATGAAAAGGTTTTATTACATGTAAAATATGCTGTTTTTGTACCATATTGTGAATATATACACTTTATGGGATTTCATATTAAAATTACAATCGCAAAACCTCACTTGCTAAAGTTATTCTGTCTGTTGTAACTTAAGTTAGGATTTCTATTTGATTGCTAGTCTAGGGTCCGTATTAAAAAAAACTCCTCAGGAAAATCTGAAGTAAATTTCGAAAATCCATGACATTCCTTTAGCCTGTGGCTGTTTTATGTATAGGTATTTTATACATTAACATGTTTTCAACTAGTAAATATTGCTTAGATGTTCTATTTTACCCTTTTGTAAACAGTGATCATTTAATTTCACACATAAATTTGATATAAAAATTTCCACTTAAGTGGAACTTAAATTAAGATTTCTCTTAGGGTCTTTACGAATGCCAGAGCAGGGAACAACGAGTTATTTTGAGTAGCCATTGGCTCAACGTGATTATTTGCCATTACAGTAAGCAAAATTTTCACAAACATGTAAACAGCATTGGCCTATAATACATTCTAACATCATACTCGCAGATTTGCCTAAAGACAAAGTACAAAATTATCGTTGTTAAACTACCCAGTAAAAAACGCGAAAAAATAGTTCAGAGTCTGGCGTCATTCTTTCAGTTTATATCAATGAAAGTGACGTCACAATAAATTTGTATCATTGACTGACGTCACTGGTAACAGCGGAGATGCGCGTTCTGCCGTTCGCGCGGAAGTTTTCGGAACATAGTAAAATGTTGTTCTCAATATAATTGAATTTTTTTTTATCAGATCATGTAAGACACGAAATAATTGTCGCATTATCGTTGTTTATTGGCCAATACACAACTCTTTGTCGTTCTGATGCTTGGCTATTAAACCACTCACCGGGCTAACGTCCTCGTGGTTTACTTTTGTTTGGTTGGTTGGTTGGATGGTTGGTTGGTTGGTTGGTTGGTTGGTTGATCGGTTGATGGTTGGTTGGTTGGTTGGTTGATTGGTTGGTTGGTTGGTTGTTTGGTTGGTGGGTGGGTGGTTGGTTGGTTGGTTGGTTGGATGGATGGTTGGTTGGATGGTCGGTCGGTGGATGGTTGGTTGGTTGGATGGTTGGTTGGTTGGTTGGTTGGTGGGTGATTGGTTGATTGGTTGGTTGGTTTGTTGGTTGATTGGTTGGTTGGTTGGTTGGTTGATTGGTTGGTTGGTTGTTTAGTTGGTTGGTTAGTTGGTTGGTTGATTAGTTGGTGGGAAGTTGGTTGGTTGGTTGGTTGGTTGGTAGGTTCGTCGGATGGTTGGTCGGTTGGATGGTTGGTTTGTTGGTTGATTGATTGATTCATTGGGTCGTCTGTTGGTTGTTTGTTCAATGGTTGGTACATTGGGTCGTCTGTTGTTGTTGGTTGTTTGGTTGTTGGTTTGTTCGTTGTTTGGTACATTGGGGCGTTGGTAAGTTGTTTGATTGGTTGGTTGATTGTTTTTTTTATTGGTATCAACCATTGTTTAATTGTGGTTGAAATGCTACAACCGAAGATCAATTAACGCTACAATAAATACTAATATATTACACACGCTTAGTTTAGCAAGCACTAATTATGGGCTTACTCAAAATGATCACGTTGCTGCTGTTATACTCTGCTGATTGCTGTCTGAGGTCATTGACTCACACACTTTACCAAGAAACCGTAATTTTATATATGATTATAAGGGAAATACCCGCAGGCATCTTTCATGTCGATGGTTTCTCTTGCAATTATGTATCTAAATTGTTTCTTAACAAACACGCTAAATTAAGCTAAAGTTTATAAAGATGTCTTTAAACAGGAGACCTTTTATAGACATCTTTTGAAGTTATGATTCTAGAAATGTTCTAAATATTGGTTTTTAAACATGTCTTGAGATCTTGGATTGATATTTCTATTAGAGGCCAGTTTTATTCAAAGTTATCGAGTGGGATATTTAAAGGTGCGTATCGACGGCTAATACGGTATAATATTGTCAGAAATAAAGTTATATTTTAAGAAGTATTTATTGAATGATTGCTTAACAGATAGGTCTCGATTTTATAAACAAAGAGTAAAATAATTTATTTTATAATTATAACAAGTGGTCACCGTGACACTTTTCGCAGGCGCGGGAAAATAAGTAGCAGTAGTAAAATCGATATGAATGAAATGTTCATGAAGTACCGCTTTGCGCATGCGCATTATTGATAACTATGTTGTAGCGCGGGAAAGTGTTCATTGAAGTGCGAGATTTTGTAGGCGTGAGTTCGAATCCTGCTGGAACCGTGTATTGGAAACCAAATTTTTTGAACTGTATATATTTTTTTCTTAACGATTACATCGATAAATTATTGCTACTAGAAAAATATATTGTGAAAAATAAGGAATATACCTTGTTTAAATACGTGTCTATATTTACGGCAATCTCATTAAAATCAAGTCCTAACAGTCAGCAGATAATATAGTAGCGACAGACTGGAGATGATTTTAATGAGATTGTATCTACGGGAAATACCGTCGATATGCCCCTTGGTTATAACGCTTGGCTATCCATGTATTTGCCAGTGCAATTTCAGAATATCCCCAATGCATGTGTTCTAATTTGTTTCTTCTGTAGGATTTGAGATTATCCCTTTGATTTTGCAAACGTGACATAAATGTTAGACATGTTTGGGCCAATTTGTTAGCATGACGTCTATAATTCTTTGTTTGTTCTTTTTTTTTTTATCTCTTTAGTGTGTAAGATTATTATTGTTTTATTCTGCAAACATGTACATTTTAACGTTACCCTTCTTTGACAACCTGTAAGCATGGTTAATATGCCCTTCCCCTGCATGTTCTTATCTTTCTATTGTCTTAAGTGTGTAATATTATACTCGTTTTATTCTGCAATCATGGGCGGCAATGTACAACGTGTGTGGGCCAATAGAGAAAATTATTTCCCCTTGTTTTTTCCCCCCTTTTCTTGCTATCATCTTTAGGGTGTAAGATTATTCTGGTTTTATTCTGCAGACATGGGCAGGAATTGACAGCATGCCTGTTAGCATGGCGAACATTCTTTTCCCTTTTTTTCTCTTTTTATTGCTATCATCTTTAGGGTGTAAGATTATACGTGTTTTATTCTGCGAGCATGGACATAACTTGTGGACACGTTTGCGCCTATCTGCTAAAGCCTAGTGAAAGTTCCCTCTCGTTGGCAGTTCTTTTTCTATCATCTTTCGTGGGAGATATTATACCCGTTTCGTGGGAGATATTATACCTGTTTCGTGGGAGATATTATACCTGTTTCGTGGGAAATATTATACCTGTTTCGTGGGATATATTATACCTGTTTCGTGGGAGATATTATACATGTTTCAATCAAGGAAAGATGTGAAGCTCAACAAAATTTTGTTAGCATTTTCAAAACGAACGTTGTCATTACAAACACTACAAGATGTGAATATTATACATTATTAATCAACATTACAATATTACGCACAATATCAGTGACAATGCACGTCTTGAATCGGTTAGCACTCGTAAATATAACGATCATCTGTTCCTGTATGAATTCAATAGTTCCTGTATGGTATCTAAGCATTGTGATTGGCTAAAACCAGTGCCTACATGAAATTTCGATGCCTGTATGGGATTTAGCGCTTTCGATTGGTCATTTGAACTGTTCCTGTATGAAATTGGAAATATGTAAGTCCCCCCCCCCCTCCAAAAAAAAATGACGCCATTATGATATTGAAATACACAAAACAAAACAGAAACAATCGGATTTTTCAAAGTGTAAATGGTAAATACTAAGTACGCCTTGCAGACACGTAAAATTTAGTGGTATTTGACATTTGCGTAATTGAAAACGAAATATTCCTTAACTCTATCAGTCGACAAAATAGTGTTTTGTTTTTGAAATAAAAAAAGTGTTGTTATTATCCTTTATAATCAACCTCAAAGAGTTAGGAATTTTAGTCAATGACGTATTTAATAGTTAATCAAAAAATAATTATTAAATAAGTGATTTCATACAGGCAGTGTTACTTGTCCTCGATCAGACCGCGTACATTCAACTATGGGAAGAATGAGACGAAATGCGTGCAGCTATCTGATAGCCAGGGCCCGTATTCACAAAGCTCCTTAGGTAAAACTAAAGGAATTTTCAAAAAAGCCTCTGAGTGTTTTTAAAAAGGTACTTTTTACATTTAAATGTTTTAAACCAGTAAATATTGAGTGGATGTTTTGTATTTTACCCATATGTATACAGAAATCAGTGGATTTCAAATAGAAAATGTGATATGAAATGTTCACTTAAGTACAACTTAAGTTAAGATTTCGCGTAGGAGTTAAATGAATACCGTCCCTGGGCCCATATTCGCATAGCTGTTTAGCGAAACTCTAAGTAAATTCTGTCTGTTTCTGTTGTACAAAGCTTTTTACATTGAAATGTCTTAAGCTAGTAAATAAAGCTTCGATATTGTAAAAAGTAGATTTCAAAGCATCTTAAGTAAGTTCTTAAATACTTTTACTTAAGTGAAAAACTTGAATTTATTCTAATTTTTTACTAAATAAACATATACATATGTTGTTGATATTTTTAAAATAGGATTGTACTGTTGATCTTATTTTAAAACGTAACTTTGTGCTTTGCTGTTTATATATCGCATGATACAGTTGAGGAAATTTCCAGAGTTAAGGATAAGAATAAATTTTAATTTAACATGCTTTGTGAATACCACCCCAGATATAAATTCAATCCGTGTTTATTACAGGGGTGTTATTCACAAAGCATCTTAAGTTAAATTTTACCCTTATCCTTAAATTTGGAAATTTCCTCAACTGTATAATTCCATAAAGAAACAGTTTAGCATTAAGTAACACTTTAAAATAGCATCATTATGAAAGTATTATTTCAGCAATATCAACATATGCGTCTGTTTATTAAGTTCAGAAATATACTACATTCAAATTGTGCATTTAAGTGAAACTATTTAAGAAATTACTTAAGATGCTTTGTGAATACCAGCCGTGTACTACTTAAGTTAAGATTTTCCTTAAGATTTTTGGGAATACCAGCCTTGGAAAATGTTCCCTCTCTGTCAATTAATTCACCACAAGTAAGACGAAATGCTTAGATCCATTATAGATTGCGTCTTTTCTGTCTCGTCCAATTACAGATATTAAAGTCTCGCCAAATTCGCATTTAAGCTAGATGGTAGTGGTTAACGTCATCCAAAGTACTTTAACAGTCTCATCAAAGATACTGAACTCCAGACGGACATAAAAATGTGCGTTTTCTTCTAGTTATGCTTAAATGGCTAAACATGCGTAAAACCATCACTATTTGTACAGAACACACTCAAATACTGTCACACACTCTAATAAAAGTCGAATAAGCTCGCACTTTTCTTGAACACGGTATTCCCGATTTAAAAATACAGCGGCTGTCCAAAAATACAAGCACCTGACTCAAGTGTGCGCATGCTTGACTCGACAAAACTAAACTGCCACGTGATTTTCCTAAATATAAAAGGCGCGTTTTTTTTTACATTACTCGATGAGTTATAGCGTCTGCAGACGCTTTAGATTTTAGGACGATAAAAAGGAAGAAAACTATACACAAACATTATTTTTAGGTCAATAAAAACATACGTGTCTAATATTTTAAAGGATTCTATACGATTATGTAAGAAAATCATGTATCTTTGACAAGTATCTTTCGTATTTACGATTGGACCATCTGGAGTTCAGTCTCATAAAAATCAGGGCATACAAATTTGATTCTATGTTTAGCGTCCCCATGATGTTTTCGAAACCTACCAACCAGGCAGGAAAAAAACAAACAATGAGTCGATAAAAAAACCTGTTTCTTTCACAACTTATTCATAGCTGTGGTACAAGCTAAAGCAAATGTTATATATCATCTTCATATTGGGAACCTACTTTAACAGCATTTTAACTGTGTAAATTTACTAGTTGCACACTGTTTTTACAAATACTGGTAAAAGCACATAAATGTTTGTTTTTTTCAAATTTGTATATGCTTTCCAACAATATTTTTCACATTGTCAGAATTGCTTTTTTTCGTTCAGGCATCCAAAAACCTACCAGCCCGAGGATGCTACTAGTTAATGTTCTTGGCCGGTATTCACAAAGCTCCTAAGGGAAATCTTAACTTAAGTTGTACTTAAGTGAAAATTTTAGATAAAATTTATGTGAAATCCGTTGATGTTTGTTTACAAAAGGGTAAACTATGAAACATAGTTTTCCCTAAGGAGCTCTGTGAATACGGGCCCAGAGGACATAATATCGTCAAGGGGACTTGTTCACAGATTTTCGTATTTTTGACGAATGTCATTTAATGCCTTAACTGCAAAAAAATGAAGGTGGACTAACCAAGAACAACTTTTTAAAATACATAAAGAAAAACATATTAATTAAAACAGTTGCTTCGCCGCGACTCGAACCTACGACCGGCGGGATCAAAATGCCGCGACCTACGACCGCCGGGATCCAAATCTATCGCGCTTTCCGCTCGGCAATTCTGACTTACATTAAGTGGTGAAGTTTTGACGCTATATACTTTGTTTTAAGTAATACACGTATTTTCCCCCCAAAAAACCCGTTGAACATCGTTACAAATTGTTTGTGCAATTCTGACTTACATTAAGCGGTGAAGTTTTTACGCTATATACTTTGTTTTAAGTAATACACGTATTTTCCCCCCCAAAAAACGTTGAACATCGTTACAAATTTTATGTGCAATTCTGACTTACATTAAGCGGTGAAGTTTTTACGCTATATACTTTGTTTTAAGTAATACACGTGTTTTTCCCCCAAAAAACAACGCTGAACATCGTTACAAATTTTATCCGCAATTCTGACTTACATTAAGTGGTGAATTTTTTAAGCTATATACTTTGTTTTAAGTAATGCACGTGTTTTCGCCCCAAAAAAACGCTGAACATCGTTACAAATTTTATTCGCAATTCTGACTTACATTAAGTGGTGAAATGTTTACGCTATATACTTTGTTTTAAGTAACGCACGTGTTTTCCATAAAAAAAACGCTGAACATCGTTACAAATTTTACCCATTACAATTGATGATTTTTTTTATAAACGGCATTATATTTCCAATATATTTTTTTATCAGTAAGAATATTATATTTCGCTTCTTTATATATAATGCATTTTTCTTTTTGGGATCTATGATAATTTTTTTGTTGAAAATTGTCAATTTGCCAATCTGTGAACAGGTCCCTTTAAATTGAAGGCGACATATCCGCACGTACTTTATATAGTAAGTACTACTGTTGATAATACAAAAATACTAAGTACTATGTCATGTGCACATATCCACTTGCAATGAGTTTAAGAAAAAAAAGATGATTAAAAGGTTTATGCCAAAATTGAACTTAAGACCTTTCTGTAAGAAGGCTTCCGCGTAATTAGATACTGTATGACAAACAATGCGTAAGTGGATCATTTTATAATCCTCATTTTGGAACATTATATATATTGTACATTGTGCAGCGTTCGATAAATGACACTATTTTAAGATAAACACTTTACATGGTTTCATGTTCAAAAATATGTTATTATCTGAATATCATAGTGTTCCATAGTGTTCATTATCACCGGCTAATTGCTTCCATAATTAGGGTGATATCCATCCTAAATAACCCACCCCCTGTCGCATTTGCTAGATCCGTTCTAAACACCGTACCGTTTTTTAATGACCACCAGACATCAGGCAAATGTTTCGCATTTAGAACTTGCCTGATTGCGGAAATCTTTGAACTGTAATACGGGAGCATTTCTAAGAAAGATACCATAACTAGGACCATCCTTCGGGATTTACCAGAAGAAAATAACATCGTTTAATTAGGAGATATTTTAGATGCCACTACAAAGGCCGTCCGCTAGCGCTCAGTTGGTAGAACGCAGTACTGTCAATCCGTGGTTCGTGAGTTCACTCCCCTGGCCCGGCCATATAACTTGTGTTGGGATTAGTCATGAAATAATTTCTACGGCCATCTCGCCCTACCTCTGATTCAAGTAGGGTAGTGGTCAAATATGGCACAAGTATGTGCACTCAATACTGGTAAACCGCTTAGATCGCCTAGTATGGACCGCCATGACTGTATTATGTCGTCATGATTCGTGTTGTCTTGTTCAGGATTGTCTTATTATGTCAAAAATACATGTTATTATGTTAAAATGTTAAGTCATCATGTGCTATGATCAGGTGAACTTGTCAATGTAATGTGTTATCATGTCAAAAAGACATGTCATTATGTTAAAATATTGTTTCATCATGTTCTATGATCAGGTGAACTTGTCAAAAGAATATGATATTATGTCAAAAAGACGTGTCATTATGTTAAAAAGGTGTTTCATCATGTGCTATGATCAGGTGAACGTGTCAAGAAATATTTTATTATGTCAAAAAGACGTGTCATTATGTTAAAATAGTGTTTCATCATGTGCTAGGATCAGGTGAACTTTTCAAAGTAACATTTTATTATGTCACAAAGACGTGTCATTATGTTAAAATATTGTTTCATCATGTGCTATGATCACGTGAACTTGTCAAGGGAATATGTTATTATGTCAAAAAGACGTGTCATTATGTTAAAATAGTGTTTCATCATGTGCTATTATCAGGTGAACTTGTTAGATTAATATGTTATTATGTCAAAAAGACGTTTTATTATGTTAAAATAGTGTTTCATCATGTGCTTTAATCAGGTGAAATTGTCAAAAGAATATGTTATTGTGCCAAAAAGACGTGTCATTATGTCTACAGCTCAAATTAACTTATCGACTTCATTGTCCTTCACGCATGCTTTTATATCTAATCGTGTCGGTATTTGCTTTCCGCCATTGTAGTCAGTGCACCCTATTTTTTAGCTCAACAACCACGACTTGTCATTTGAACAAAACAACATACCGTTTGAACAAAATGAATTTACTTTAGACATGATAAGACAGTACTACAAGAAAATAAAACTTATCATTGACAAAACAACATGTGGGTTTGACATGATAGCACGGTATTTGGACAAAATGAAACGTTGTCTGGACAAATCAACAGCATATATGTACAAGTTTTAAACATGACATAATAACACACTACACTGACAAAATCACACGCTGCACTAACATGTTAACTTGATCTCTTGACAAGATCAAACGACATTTTAACATAACAATCACAACAATTTGACATAACAAGTCACATTGCATATAAGATAACTCATTGCATTGACAAAACAACACGTGTACATAACATAATAACACATGCGAAAGACAAACTCACATTATGAGTAGACACGATGAACCGATATACAGACAAGACAACATTGAAGTTCAACATAATAACATATACTGCTTACATAACGACACAACCGAAGACAACATAAGTAAGTTCCGGCGTTCCATAGCCTAGCTTGCCGAGGAAAAGTGTGAGTAGGTTAACTGACCGCCGTGACATGACTGAAATACTGTGAAATCGGCCAAAAAACCAACCAAACAAACAAAAGCGGTGGTTGGCACACTCGCTACCTTTTAGGGGCCAGTGCAAAGGCATACGGAAACGAAGTCCTCGGTCAACTGTTCCTTACGTCGTTGTTATATCTGGCGTTATAGACAATTAAACGGCGTAATTATATGTTCATATGTTTGAACCACAGTAACCAACATCTGTTATTGCAGATCAAAAATAATCACCACGTAAACTTAAAGAGGGACTGTACGATTTTGTACGAAAATGCGAATGTTAAACAATCTTTGAGAATCTACTTTAGAGAGAACCGAATATTAGCCTCAATGCAACTGTAACGATTGTTTTTGTCAAAGTTACCAGTTATGCAGCTGAGTTTCCTCTTTTCAAACTTCATTGACGTATTGGAGAAATGTGACTTAGTAGTTTTATTAAATGTGTTCTTTTATTAATACTACACTGGATATTTCATGAAAATAGTAATTTCATCGTTTGAATAAAAAAAAGTTCATAAATGAAATAAAAATCTAAATAACAATCAATAAAATGAGCAGAGTAATACATAAATTGACACGTTTGTTTGTCTCAAATACAGATACATTTATAAGAATGCAATACAAAGGACATTTTAAATAACATGTTCTACTGACTGCCATACATTTCCCTGAAAATGTCAGCAAACATATTTCTCCACATCTAAGGCTTATAGAATGTGATTTAGAA